>JAGDQP010004885.1:26702-38282 GCA_022664845.1 Lepisma saccharinum | reverse complement strand
ATGGGAAATGCATAACTTCAACACATATGTATGAAGTGTTGTCTAGCCTTCAGTCGTTCCGAACAATATTTTGTAAACTTCGAAGTCCTGTAGCTTGTGTTCCGCTTAAACTCCGAAACGTAGTACTACAGGAATGTTCATTTGAACAGATCATCAACACACTGGAAGTTTCATGCAGATTTTCGTTTCCCACCGGAGACAGTTTCCTTGTTAAAAAATACTCTATTTACTTAACAGTGCTGGATTCTACTGACTCTGTTAGAGATCCCTGTGCGCTCTAGTTACTACTGATTTACTGTTTTCGGGGCTTCTGAACCATTG
This sequence comes from Lepisma saccharinum, assembly GCA_022664845.1. Taxonomy (NCBI): domain Eukaryota; kingdom Metazoa; phylum Arthropoda; class Insecta; order Zygentoma; family Lepismatidae; genus Lepisma; species Lepisma saccharinum. Next base: position 37,961 of record JAGDQP010004885.1, on the reverse strand, counting down.
GGGCCCTGGGCTGCAGATTTTTAGCATCCCCTCCCCCTAAATTCGGCTCTGGTACCCAATCATTTTTCAGACAGTTATAGGACATATTCAACAAGAAAATTTTGATTCATAATTCCAATTTTGCATTTCCACACGATATAACCGGAACGTCCTTGATCTCAATTAATATTTTTGTTGTTGTTGTTTTCTATAAACTCGTCCTTCTAATTGCCCCGCCCCGCCATCCTTATTATATTTGTTAAAATAAAATGTGTATAATAAATATTACCTCTTGATTGGCCATTGTTTCTATCTGTAATTACTTGTTTTCCCTCTCCGCCGATGAATTGGGTATTCCCACTTCTGAATTTCTCACGCACAACGAAAACCACATCAACTTTCCTCCATCACGTAAAACGAAATGCAACGAACAAGGATTCCTCTTGTAGTAACAACACTCGGAGATGTTTGCTAAATCACTTGAAGAGACTCGTTAATTCAGCTTCAACTATGATCACGATCTCAATACTCATTAAAGCTACTGTGCACTGTATACACAAACAAACTCGTTCCGCTTGGCACTAGTAAGAATGGTTTGTTTGCGAACTCCAGCTGCAAGCTTAAGGCACGATTGGCTGAAGCAAAACCGTGAAATTATCCGATGCTTCAATGTTGCTTGTCTTCTAAATAAGATACACATTCACGTAATGGCAACGTTGCATCAATGTTTCGTACTCCTACGTTGGCATTATGACGCCATCTAAAGTATGGAAATTAGCAGCTGTCATAGTTTCGGGGGGAAGTTGGGGGGTGTCGAACACATGTCGTCAAGAAGTGCTTTCTCTTGTTGAATGCTGACTGCGGAAGTTACAGGTTGTTCTTTTGGTAACAATGCCCAAGTTCTCGTTGTTGAAAAGGTTGATGTTTTTTTTTTATGATTTTATTTTAAAAAGCTTTTCTTAAGAATTCTGTCATTAAAATGTGTGCAAGTTGTTCCAAAAATATCTGCAGAAGAGGAATCTTCTTCATTTTAGGTGACGTAATACCTATTTTTTAAAATTCTGCATGCAATACCTCCGTTCCACAGCCTGGGCCAAGGACGTCTAGCTACAAAGTCTGGATTGGACAGAGACGGTCGGTCATCTTCTATTGTCTTTCTTACAATGCCTTCTACTGCATTTATTGAAAATGCTCATCATGGTCATATGATATGGGACAAGTCGTATTGTGGATCTGCACTTAGCGTCTCGCAGGTTTGATTCTCGTTCATGTCTCGTTTCTATTGTAATCTTTCAGATTTGAGATTGGCTTAAACAAGGGGTTGAAACAAAGCAACGAACCCGTCCTGGAAACGTAATTGCTACGGTTCGAATTTTCATTGACGTCATGTATTTATACTGGCCTGTTTATATATTACTCGAGTCGAGATAGACCGAGCGGCCGTGATTCAGTGGTAGAGCGTTGGCTAGCATTCGGGAGGTCGTAGGCTCAATTCTAGCGACCGGCCACCTTGACTGAGGTTTTTCCACTGTCACACCAGACGAATGCCGGGATTGTACCTTCAACTTAGGCCCTGGACGACACCTTTCGGTATCCTTTCCTTTCCCCTATCCTGGCCTGGGCCTTAGATGCCTAAAGAACAAATAAAATTCGAGTGGATAGTTAAAAGTGGCCGTTGCTGGAATTAATTCAAACAAAAATAATTCTTGGTTCCTGTTCATGTACAGCTTAGCTTAGCATACTAAAAATCTACATTCAGACTTTCACGCCATCAGTCGCCATATTGGAAAATGGCGTCCATTCGCAGTCTTGAAGATAGTTTTTCGACAGTTATGCGAAAATGATGCACGATACGAAAAGAATGTATAGGAAGGACATAAGTTGAAGAACATTAAATGTTACACAATTTTGGTCTTCTTCTTTTTTTTCTTATACGACCTATCATTTGGTTACAATTCGCATGTCTTTCTAATTTTTATACTTTTAAATAGTCTTATTTTGGGTCTTGTTTTGTCGTGAACAGTAAATGTCCGAGAAATAGATCGATCTACACTCTATAAAGTGTGACGTTTAAATGAATGTAAAAAAAAAACGCTTTTTTTTTAACGTTTAAATTAAATGTATAACTGTTGTGAGTAAAAGTGTTCATGTTGCGTAATTTTGCGCAACGTTCCAAAACCATTTAAGGTATAAAACCATTACTTTCAGGATCACTGTTCAATATATTCGTATCCATTTATGGAAAAAGACAGGCAACTTAGCTGCGTAGAAATTTCCAGTAATTTGACTGATAAGAAAACAGACCTTTACTTTTCAGGGATACTGGGAGTTAAAAATAAAAGGTCTCAAGCGGGATTCGAACAAGGGTCGCTTAGATAGAGGCCCAATGTCTTACCGACTATACCAAACTGCCAGTCGAAGAAATCATCAATCACAACAAAACAGTATACACCGGTGTATATCTGAGTTTCAGCACATAAACGAACTAAAACGTAAAAATACTTATAAAATAAAAAGACAAGTTAAACCAACATAAAAAAACACACTGAAAAGTAAAGAAACAATAAATAAAGAAAAAAGCTTTTTGAAGACATACTTTACTTAAACAATTTGTACTAAAAAGTAAAAAAATAATTTTGTTTACGCATCACTAAAAAGAAAAGCATGACTTTACACAGTGTTAGACAGTTATACACTCTGTGTTATACAGTGACTTTATAAATAAATTCTTCAATTGGCGCGCTGCATGCTTTTCTTTTTAGTCATGCATAAACATTTTTTTTACTTTTTAGTACAAATTGTTTAAGAAAAGTATGTATTTTGAAAAGCTTTTATTATTAGTTTTTTCGAGTTCTTTCGCTTTTCTGATATTTTTTGTCAATCTAATGTTTTGTAACTCAAATCCTAAAGTGTTCTGCAACCAGCCGAACCCAGGTTCGTTGCAGGCTAGTATTTATTTTAGGATAAAGAAGTTCCCATTAAAAATATTTAAATATGCTTTTAAATACATATATATGAAAGTAATAATGAAAGCAATGGAATATTGTATTTTCACCCGACTTACGTCACTGTGCAAAGTTTCATCATTCTATGACGTCTCGAAATGTGTTAAATTTATGTTGCAAAGTTTGAGGATACTACGAACCATTATCAACTAAAGAAAAGCATGTAAAAATACTATATATTTTTTTAAATTTCCATTTTTGTAGGATTTTTGAACCTAATTTATATAAGTGAAACAACTATTTGCAACGTGCTACGCAATGTGATTTCTAATTGCCTGTCGTAGTAATTAATTTACCGCCTACCTCATACGAAACTTCAAAAAATGTGAAAGATTTAGGAAGGATTTTTATTTTTACTTACAGTGCGTTTTTGTGTCGAGCGTTTATCTTCGTCTTCTGTAAAGAAGCTTATATCTAAGGAGCCTCTTTTCCTCTCATATCAGTGCTGCTCAAAAATAATTGTGTTACGTCTGCATGGAGTTACAGTTGGATAGCCGAGAAACCCTGTGCAGCACCTGTCCAACATTGATTAGACTCATCATAACAGTGATTCTCAAAGGGTGTGCACTGACACACTAATTTGCCGTGAAATTTCTTGCCTGCCCCGTACCGCGCAGGGAGAACAATTTTTTTTTTTATTAAAATGCTAAAATTAGGGAAGGATGAAATAGAAGTTGAATATCTTTAAGAATGTTATTTTTAATACAAGAGAAACAGTACGTTGGAAGTAAAAAATGGAGTTGTTAAAACTATTGAGTCAGTATTTAATTTTTATAATTAAATACCGGCTTGTTTATTTTGGAACTTAGTCTGACATGAAACATGAAACCAGGACTTCCCGAAACTATTACAGTTCATATTCCAGTTTGGGCTCTTAACTTTATGGCATGGCACTCCCTTAGCGTGAATAAGTACCAATTTTGTATCCCTTTAAGTGATGACAATTGTCGTATAAGTTTTTACCGAGTCTCTTCCTTCTACAAGCCTGCCTCAGTATCAGCGGATGTAAGATTTCTGCCTCTAGCCGGACTTGAATCCGTTTTGTTTAGTGGTGTCCACCTCAAGACCCTGAGCCCAATATGATATGTTCACAGCATAGAAGGCTGCTTAAATCGACTATTTATTCTTATCTTGTTATTGGGCATTTTTGTCACATTGCCTATCACCATTTCCTCTAACGAATGATTTTTTGTTCTTGTAAAAAGACTGAAAAACTACCATCGGTCATCAATTTCCGATGATCGACTCGCCTCGTTGATGATTTGGCTGTGGAGCGGAAAGAGGTTGTGAAGACGTTAACCCTTCATCTGCTGTAAATAACACTTTACAAAAAGTTAACAATTAGAATTTTCTTTCTTTTTTTATGTCAGATATGAGTGTGACTTGTTTTTTTAGCTATATCATATTAACAGCGAAGAGATGCATGTGAATTATGTATATGCAGAGAATGAAGTAAAAACTACACTTGGAAATAGGTGGGATGCGCCAAGCGATATATCATATAAGGTATTTCCTAAATGATCTCGCCCCCCCCCCAAGCAAAAACTGAAATGACGCCACTGGTTACTTCCATGGATTGCGCATCATTCAGTGGCGTTAGAAGGTTTAGGAGGTCTGGAGCAGCTAAGAATCAAGCAAGAGCGAGAGAGAACAGCATAGCTAAAGTGATAAGTAACAATCAAGGGTAGAATATAATACTATTCCCAAATTTGAGAAATTTTTCGTATGTTGGGATGGATGGAAAAGAGAAGATTACGAAATTTCAAACCTTCAAAGCAAACTGCCTTCTCTGTTTGCCAATTGCTTTGGTGTTTGCAGCATGAGAGAACGAACGTAATTAATCAAGGAGGGTCCTCGCAGAAAAGTTAAATATTGCGGGGAGTACCTGAACACAAAAATTATTTACTCATATAAATTATTTTTTATAACAAGATAGACCTGTGATCTCCATTTGCTCAGTTTCCGACTGATCCGAGATGACTTGTCGAAATATTGTGCTCCCTTTATCCTGGCGGAGTCGCATCTAGTGCCGCACACAGTCTCCGAGTAGCATACGAAAAGGCAAGCTCTATGTCTGATGCAAAATGTCTAATGTATATCCTTCTGTTGCTGAGAGAGAAAACAATACTTCAGATGTCCTTATTTTAAAGAAATCAAGGAAATTGTGTTCGTAACTACACTTCTACAGTTGAGCTGAACAGGCAATACCGACCGTAATATATAAAGGAGTTTCCAAGAAAATAACATTTGTTTCCTGTCTTTAGCCGTTCGAGTTTTCATTTCAAAGACTATTTTGAAAACGTTCTTCAATTTTCAGGTGGAATTTGACGGAGAAGATACGAAAGGAAACATGAATTTTTATTTGACTTACGTAAGTTTAAACTTTAACGGTGTAGATCACCTCCGCCATCTTGGTATGACATTTCCATTGATTACATGGGAATCGTTTTACTCGTCTTATGTCTCTCAGAAGTAAAATATTCTAGTTCCGATTTCACGAAATTTGTCTTGGTAGTTATTTTGACTCCTGTAGAGTTCTGGTTTGTGAAGTTTCTTCAAATATATGAGTATAATGTATTATTAGTTTACCATATAAATCACAATATGTCAACGGGAAATTACACTGTTCGTGTGTAAAATATTGAATTTCTATAAAACAGCAGGAGCCAAAGAAAACATGACGAAACACTAGGCGAAACAGAAGTTAAAAGTTACGTTCCTGAAAGACATAAGACTAGTAAAACAATTCACATAGAAATCAATGGAAAGGTCATGCCAAGATGGCGGGGGCTGATCTACACGTTAAACTACAATTTCAATTCATTGTCTTTGGACAATACCATCAGCAGGCCTTAGCATTTTGTTCATTTTTTTACTGTAATGTTTTTCTAGCATTATTAATGAGCCCAGGAGAGCCCAACCTAATTTTGATATTTTGTCACTGCACAATGATGTAGGTAGTTTCTGACGTCTGAACTAATCCTTAGTTTTTTTTATGCCTTAATGTTTAAAGCAAGTCCAAATTATAATTTTGACATATTTTCACTGAACAATAACATAAGGAGTTTCTGACAACAGACTTTTTGTCATTTTTTATGTTAGTTAGAGTTTCAAGTTTTTCTAGCAATATTAGTGTGTCATCCTCTTGTGTTTTAAAAAATGTCGTTTGTGTAACAACTTTGTAATAAATTTAACTACTTTTCCTACAGTGACGGCGCTAGCTTCTAAGAGATGAGGGGGGCTTCAGCAACGTATTGAATCATATAGAGGCTGACTAACAATGATGACAGATTTTAACTTATTTACCTTTATGCTTGTTATAGACTAAATTAAACCACATTTTCTTCATTAGGTGTACTATTCTGTTCCTAGTTTTGGAAAATATTTAACCACCTACACATCAGTGAACAGAGTCTCTGATTTTTAAAATATAGTATTTCACATGTAATTCAAGATTTATAAAATGTAACAATAAATGTAAATGTAGTGGAAGCAATATAGTATTTGTTCTTTATATTTATTTTCATTATGGCATGCGACGTAATTCTTTTGTTTATATTTACTTAAATCTTTCTACACGAAAGTTGGAAAGTGTATACAGTTGAACAGATCCATCAAGATTTCTCACAGCACTGGCAGAAGAAAAATAATCACTGGAAGAAATCATAAGCATGCTTTTGTGAATTGTGAGAGCCTTCACTGCAGCAAAATTCTTCTATTTTTGTGGGAAGTTGCAAAGCTGTTCACTACTTGTTTCAAATCTAAAGCTTTTGGTAGTGTTTTCTCAGTTGACAAAACCGACAAAGCATTCAACATATCGCTACCAGTTCGGTTACGTAAATAATTTTTGATTTGACGTAAACTTGAAAATGTTCTTTCACATCCAGCTGTCGATCGAGGAATACACATTGCAATGACACAAAGTTTATAAAGTTAGTGAAAAGCAATTTTGTAAGTTTCAATCAGTGTAGCTAGCTCCTGAAGTGCTATTTATTATCTTGATGTGTTTTTTCTGACTCATAGCTTGCAATATCTTTTGGCAAAAGTTTCACTTCTGATTCTAAGCTGTGCAAATCACAGGCATCCCAAAGGCTTGCAATTTCTTGTAGTTCAGGAAATCTTCACTTACACCAATTAACACGTCACTGTTCTTGGTAAACCTTTTCTCTAGTTCACGTTAGGCGATCAAGTGCTGGAAAATAAAACTTAACTTTAATGTCCTCTTCACATGTTACCGCACTGGGATCTCGGTTGCATATTGCTGAAAATGCTTTGGACGTTTTTGGATGCGCTCACTGTTAACGGTTCTTGGAATGTTGTTTTCTTCTGCAAACTTTTTCACTTCTTCAATAAGACGTTCAAAAGCAACAGCATTTCATCGGAGATCATATACATGTTCCAACAGAGAGTCAACAAGTGTACATGCAACAGCAAAATCACAGTCGTTTTCCTGCAGGTAATCAGAAAGCACTTTTACATCACGCAGAAGAACGCAAAAGAGATTAAGGCAAAATACAAAGTTAAAATCTATTCGATCCCAAATCCCCCTTGCTTCGATTGCTTTTTCTGAGTACTGTTGATAATGTTAGCAGTATAAGAGTAAATGTTGCTTTCATGCTAAACAGGATGCTATTTAGCAAATCCACCTCGCATCACAAATAGATTACACTCCTGAAGTTTCACAAATAACGGATAAACGGTCGAACGTGACATGAATATGTACAATTGCTGGAATAATGAGAAAAACGTATGAACTTCTTCAACACTACGACAAACATCTACCATGACTAAATTAAGTTTGTGGCTGTAGTTGTGCACGTAAATTGCTTGAGGAATTTCCTTTCTGAAGAGACCTTGTACGCCAGAGAGATAGATGCCTGCTCATACCCAAAGCGCCATCGTATGTGTGTGATATACATTTTCTAATATCTATTCTACATTCTGCCATGAAAATATGCCATGGTTAGAACAACTTACTGTATGTTACTCTGTACATGTTATTCTAAATTACCTTGTATTCCTAAGAGTAGCTTTGGAAAAGCTTTTCTTGCCCTATTGTTTGTAGAGATAATTAATAAGCGATCGAAAAATTTAATTGAGAGTATTATGATTAAGAAACATTTTGTATATATTGAACATTATATTTTTTGTATTTTGCCATTCTATTCACAGTATCACTATTCAAAAAAAAAAAAAAAAAAGTGAACAGCCAACAGAGTATGGGGGTTATTCGATGATCATGATTGGGGGGGGGGGTATTGGAAATTTATAGGGGGCGTGTTAGTAGGGGGTATATTTGGAGGTGGTAGGAAAATTCCTGCACGCAATTTAATAGTACATGGAAAGAAAAGGGGCGGGGTCCAAGAAAAGTGATTTCTTCTAAAACAAATTTTAAATTATAATTCTCCCATTTATGTATTTAATATTCTAAAAGCCGATATAATTTACGTATTATTTGCGCGTTTGGAATGAAAATTCCCCAGAAGTTACCTGTCTTTGTGTAGTAGGTTCTTACGAGTGCAAATTCAATTATTTCACTGTACTCTTTAATTGAGCACCATCAAAAGTGTATTTACATGATTACACCATTAGTTATGGAAGCATAAAGAATTTCTGCCTAAGGAAGATTTTTAAAGAAAAAAAAAAAGAATAGAATTTTATTTTTTATTTAAATGAACAACCAGTATTTACTGAAGAAAAATTACTGCTTTCGGTTCTCGCTGTCAGCACAGAACTAAAAAACTTGTTGATGGCACGGATAGCAGAAGCATCCGCTAGTTTTCTTCGTTTCTTTCGCTTCTCTTAAGACATGTGCTAATTAGCATAATTAACATGTTTTAGATGATGTCACAATGCCAGTGGAGGAGTGTGAAACGGTTGCATTTACATGAGCATGTGCATCTTATTTAGAAAGACAAGCAACATTGAAGCATCGGTTTTGTCTTACAGCCAATCATACCTTCTTCAGTTTCAGCTGGAGTTCGCAAACGAACCATTCCTACCAGTGGAAAGCGGATTGAGTTTCTTTATCAACAACTGTACTGTGTTCCTTTGCTTACGCGGTTGTGATCCCAACTTGCGGTAAAAGTGATTTTTGGAAGTGGTTTATCAATATTTCCCGGAAATTTTGGATTTTGCAATAATTTGATTTTAATATTTTGTTGTTCATTGGACAGTACTCGTTTTTTGTTCAGTTGTGATGCCGCAGATGTGATTCCATGCATTGAAATATTCTCTCTCTCTCTTGGAATTGTGCATGAGATTCGACCGAAACGATCAAATTTATCACATAACAGGAAACGTCAAAGAGTTGTAGAAGATAGCAACTATGGCTGATCAAGAGGTAATATTTAAATCACACATTTAAATTTACATCAATTAGAAGGGATAAAAAGGAGGGACAGAATGGGCGATATGAGTTTAGAACTTTACATAATATTTATTTAAATAAATGAAAAAAAGAAGACATTTAAATATCAATAGATTCTATGTTCATATCTCATTTAAAATGTTGAGGAAGCTACATTGTGTAAATTATACTTTTGTTTTGTGTTTATTTAATGAGAAAGTGTGCAACGCGGCACTTGTGTCGTTACTCGATTAGCTCTAGGAATAGGCAAATCCGTTTGTGTAGCTTAATGCAACCCTACACTAAACAATAAAGAAAAGAATAATAATAACAACCTGTTGTTTCACGAAAGTACTTGCCAGTTTTTTACTCTTCATTTTGCATTTTTGGAGGACTGTGTGAAGACCGCTAGCCTCCCGCCACGAGCCTTTGTTCTCATTCAGTCAATGTTCTATCATTTCGTGTAAGGAGTGTTATTATACAAGACAATATTCAATTGTTATTAAACTTTTAAAACAAAAACTAGGCAATCAAACGACAGTACACATAAAACTTGTAGCGGGAGGTTAGCGGTCTTGAGACAGCCCTCTGGAAATGACAAGTACTTTCGTGAAACAGACCCCTGATAATCCGTGTTTTCTTTCAGCGCCAACTATTTGGAGATTTTGTTCAAATCCAAGGGTTTCGTGCCTTAGTTCAACCTCCCAGTGAATTAAATTGAATTTATTTCAGGTCTTTAAACATCTTACGCAAAGATTTTATTCCACTTGGATCTAGGGTTGCCATCTTTTGATGAATAAATTACGGGACGCTCAGCGAAAAAAGAGGATAATACGAAAGAAACCGGAACAAATCTGAAATTACTTAAAATAAAAGTAATAGTTATACCCAATACTAATACTATATGACTACCCACACAATTTAAATCATCCACTGGAAAATGGATGTTTCAATCATCTAACCACAATTGGCGTTAATGTCTGTTATTAACTAAACTAATGGCACAAATATTATATCCAGTCATGTTGAAGCTTGACCACCTGAGAATATGAACAGAGTCTGCTCGCCAGTCTACAAAGCAAATAGTTGAAAAGGAGTCCATCACGGTTTATTAAAATTATTGATATGTGTATCAAGTTACTATTCTTAATTTGGGACAACCACTCATTTTACGGGAACGTGCAATTTTTTATCTAAAATACTGGACAGGTGGCAACCCTACTTGGATCCCTTGGCTTCTCGAGTCGACATTGGGGGATTGTAGTTGGACTCTGCCAGTCAATTAAGCAGGTATGTTTTACGTCTCTTAGGACATTATGTAGCCATTACAATGGAACTCCACTGCTAAAGCGTAGTTGGTGTAGCGATGGGCTGTGCTTTTCACATTTCTACATAGATTGCCCTTCCTGTGCTGGCGTTAGTATAAACTTACTATGACATCCACCTTCTTATTTCAATAATACTGGATTAGATTAACTAAAAAAGCAACGAAATATTCACGAATACCAATGTGTGAAACATTTACTCCAAGAATTTTTAGTTATGGTCAGAGCAAACAGAACAATGCAATTTGAGCTAGAGGCAGCCGTAGAGAAGAAAAAGTTATTTGAAGTTTGAATTTAATTTTTAAGACTTTTAGGAAAGTTTGGCTCAGGCTGGATGTGGAGAATTAGTGGAATGAAGAAAGTGGGAGGAAACTGGAGAACCCCGGGAAAAACCATGCACACGGTGTTTGTCCACCACAAAGCCCACATACAGAGGCGGCGTTTGCGGGTGGCAACTGGGGCAACCGCCCCAGGCCCCGCGTTCCGAGTTGATATTTTTCTTACTCAATGATATAAAAGTTGATTTGTAAAAAAAAAAAGTTTGCAAATAAACAAGTTTGTATAGTTTCCATGCGAAATGTAATGTGAAATGGAAATGAAT
>JAGDQP010004885.1:0-26602 GCA_022664845.1 Lepisma saccharinum | reverse complement strand
TTCTTCATAAGAAACCGTTGTTCATTAAAACACAGAATATTTAGTAATAAATTTAGGGTTAGGAATGAAAGGAAGAAGTGAGAGGAAGCATTTAGGGGAAAGTTGCTTACTGCTTTATCAGCTTTAGATGTAACATTTCGGCGCTCAGCGATTTTTACTTGTACTTTGGCCCCGCGGGGTCATTATTGCCCTAGGTCCCGCGCTCACCTAACGCCGCCTCTGCCCACATGGCATGAGCAGGAATCGAATCGACGACCCCAAACACCAGAGGTGAGCGCTCTACTATTGAGACACCGCAGCCCAAAGAGAAAGTTATTGTTTGCTAGTACGCAACCTTCACCTTCTCCTCAATAGAACTATCTACTCATTTGGGGGCAGATGTACGCCTTTAAGCCACTCTCCTTCACTAAAATTTAAGTAATTAATGCAATTGAAGATTTTATTAACTGTGTAAAAAATAAACAAGTCAAAGCCATGAATTTCTTTGAGTGAGAACAGGCAGTTAATATTGTTACACTATATGGGTGATCAGTGATTCCGCCAGAGCCCCCAAAATTCTCGACAACACCCCCAACTTATATTTGTGGTTAAAAATCGATAGAAAGCGTGCAAAACTCCACTTACACCTTCCCAATTTTGGTTTTACATCCCACCCCACCCCAAACTGAAACTCCTAGCAGAAACCTTGTGGGTGATTCTCTGTCAACTTGAGTTTTTGATGGTTCTTACTTCCTTCCTCTTTTACCTCTGTGTGTGATATTCTCTGCCTTTTCGTGTTTTTCACATATATTAAATGTACTTCTACCTAATGAATGAAATTGAACTCTAAATAAGAGAAACATACTCATTATAAATTATTAAATGTCTCAGAAATGTCATTGCTGTCCCTTGTTCAAATAATGATTTCCCACTTTCATAATTTTTACTTTGTATCATTTAACCTTAGTATTTATAAGAACAATTTTTAAATTTAAATAGTGAATCTTAAGCTTTAACATTCATAACTATTTTTTTAATGGAAGAATTTAAAGATATTAAAACTATGTTTTTCTTGTGTACATTGATTACGTATTATTGCTGTCTCCTCCCTTGAATTGCAGTTGCCATGTAAATCCTCTAGGTGTCATATAAATCCGCTTCATGCACATCTAAAACAAAGGGCAGTCATGTTAAATCGATATATGTAAGTTGGCATATCGATGTATGCATTTTCCTAACGATTTTTTGTTTAATTAGTCTACTGTAATTCACAAGTGTCATTTGCTGCCCTCTTTCTCGCGTTGCAAGTTGCTGCCTAAAGCAAAAGTCATTTTTATTCTCTATTAAATGCATTTTAAAATGAAACCCTCATACAAGCTTCAAAAACAGGCTTTGTATTTTTATAGTTGAAAAATTGTTATTTTGTCATTATTGTACCTGTCAGTGATGTCCCTTTCCAAATCACAAGGCTTTGTTACAAGTGTCGATGAGCTTTAGGTGATCATATAATACAATGATAATATCTCTTTGCTTTATTAGAAGGAAGAAACAAAACGGTAATTTTCAAATCCTTTGATTATGCTAATTAAAGAACTGGCATAGTTATCCTTTACGTAACAAACTTTTCACAATGCTCGTAATTCAATGAATTTTTATTTAGCTAAATGTAAGCCTAAGCAAACTATAAATTTACCGTACGCAGATTATTATTATTATTTATCATGTCAGCATTCTTGACTGTTGGTTGATGTCAATTACCGGTATATGATGAAAATTTACAACAATAAGTTACAAGAATATGATTAGAGATTGACTGCATTCAACACATGGATCTCGATAAGGGAGACAGATCTATTTCTAGTGACCCGAAATTGAAGCCAGCGCAAGCCATGATCACTTGGAAGGTGAAATTGATTCATGGATTGAGATCCATGGTCCTACTACAGTAAGTTTTACCAATGCAACAGATGTGAAACCACGCCAATATCTTAAGTAAACATCACACTATCGAAGTAAGCTAATTGATAATATTTTATTACAAAAATAATAAAACAAAACCAAAAATTATTTGCATTTTCTGATTTTCAGTCAAGTTCATATCATTTTCTGATCTAAAATATTCATCAAATTTCTAGTTACCATAATGTTGGTGTAACGTGGATCCTATAAGTTTTATTTAATTCCAACTATTGCATCATTATCAACTTAATGTAATTGTACTGGATGAATAATTCAAGGGCACGGGAATGAGAGATTTGTACAATTTTCATTTTATATGTGGATTAATTTTAGAATCCCGTTCCAAACTGCGTGACGCGTGTCATTAAAAAAAAAAGTTCTAAGTCACCAGAACTGATAAAAATGAGCCCATCCTTAAAAACTTTGTGGAAATCAAGAATGAAAGTTGGGAGATAATCGCCCTTATATGATTTTATGGGGCGATACAGTGCATTGTACATTGTGTTTTCGATTTACTGATAGTTTAGTTATTGTTAGAGAAGTTGTGTTTTGCTTGCACTATAGAACCACGCACAAAATACGGCAAATGGCTGCAACATTTGGTATAAATCAATGGACGCGTGTAGATTTGTATAAGTCAAGATATTTGACTAAGTTGAATTTTCAAATAGGTTGGCAATACTGACAACTTGTGTCCTTAGGGACGGGTACATCCATACTACCCTTTTCAATTCTGTTCATTAATGTTAATATTAAGTTTAGTACCGATACGTTCAATAGTCTAAAAACAATTTAAAAAGTGGCAACACTGACGAGCAGAATATGTTGTATTGGGAGAACGGGAGTACGTATGTGTGCAAAGTTTTAAGTTAACCGGAAATCAGGAAATATGTGGAAGTGGGTCAACATTATCTTACAATATTTCACCCCAACAAACTAACAAGTGAAGTTAAATAAAAGCTTATAATAAAGGAATTAGCCATTGAATCTAATTGTATTGGCTGTAACCTTCCGACTTGCAAGCTATATTTGAGGGCAAACAAATGAGTTAATATTATGATAATATAAAATCAGGAGATGACGAAAGGTAACCGTCATTTTTTTAAAAAAAATAATAAAAAACTTTTTAAAGATATACTTTTTTTAAACAATTCGTACTAAAAATAAATAATCATTTTGTTTATGCATGGTAGAAAGAAAAGCATGGGCTGAGCTCTCATATACAGCAACTTTATAAATTCATGAAATGGCGCACCTCATGCTTTTCTTTGTAGTCATGCATAAACAATATTCTTTTTTTACTTTTTAGTACGAATTGTTTAGGAAAAGTATGCCCGCAAAAAGTTTTTTTTTTAATTATTCTTTTCGAGTTATTTCGGTGTTCGGATACTTTTTCTCAAGCTAATGTTTTGTGACCGAAATTCTAAAGTTTTCTGCAACCAGTCAAACGCAACTTCGTTGCAGGGTAGTATTTATTTTAGGATAAAGAAGTCCATATTTAAAAAAAATATATTTTATAATATGCCTTTAAAATATATAGAAATCTATGAAAGTAACAATGGAATATTATATTGTCACCCGACTTACGTCGCTGTACAAAATTTCATCATTGTATGACGTCGCGAAAGGAGTTTAATTAACGTTGCAAGATTTGGGGACACCACAAACCATTGTTAACTAAAGAAAATCTGTAAAAAAAAGGTCTAAGGTCGGGAAGAAAGAGTTACAACTTTTGACACCGATGTGTGTAAAGGAAAATGAACCGATACAACAGATTTTCCATATTTTCCTGTTACCTCTTATGGTTGTCGATGGTTTGCTTGTAATCTTGTAAATTGTCTGCGACAATGTGTTCCAACGTTCTGAAGCATACGTGCCTATTAGGCTAGTAATCTTTGATGTCTATGTAGAAGCAAAGTGTGTTTATTGGTTCTGAAATAATCATGGATATGCATTTGGAAAGAAGAGGGCTTACAGGTCCAGATAGAGAATCATTATAGTGTTGAGCAATGGTACAAAGGTGTATCCCTACTTGTTCGGAAGTCCATATTAAAGGACGAAAAATAATACAATGTTGACATGTTGTTCCTTGCATAGTAACTTTAATAGTCTAAATGTTAGCTCGTAATCCAGGAGAACTACGTTTCTAGATGTATTTGTCACGACTACAATGGAATGATGGAATGCAGTTTCGATATTCCCCCCTAATTATCATGTTTACCACTTCTGTAACAACATTTTTAATTTTTTAAAAGAAAAAAACGTGAACTTTGTATGTTGGACCATTTGAGTAATTAATGACTTCGGCCCGTCTATTAGCTGCTAAGTTTATAAGATTCACAAATATCTATGCTGCAGACAGGATTCGAACTCACCCAGAACCTTGAAGACGCTGGCCTAAGGGCTCATTTTCAAGCCCGCTTGCGTTGCGTGCTTTGCTTGCGATTTGCGTAAATAGCCAATTGAAACACGTGTTACAACACGTAATAAAACTACACCCCGTGTTTCAATTGGCCACTCACCCTAATCGCAACGCAAGCGAGCTTGAAAATGAGCCCTAACACCTCAGATTACATAAAATGCCGTGGTCGACTATTCGATCTGGGGAGCCTGAACTTGATTAAAATCTTAGAACATAGTGATAGTTAGACCTGAAGGACCTATCATCTCTCGAAAGTGAAATTTATCAAAACATAAACTATTTTATCTTTCAGTTATATTCAATGCAAGAAAACGATTATTTGTGGACACCTATAGTCCCCTTGCCTCATCCAGTACAGCCACGGAAATATGTACTACTAGAGTCTAACAGTTATTTCGTATATGGTCTAGCATTTAGTTTCTATTTACCTTATATTTACGGACTAGATAGGTACCCTTTAGAATAAGCCTGCCACATCTGTTCCTCAGACATGTCACACACGGCTTAATCATAGCTCCGTGTCTGGCCGATACATATAATTTAAATAAAAAGATAAATGTTAGTTTTTATTCAACTTCCGCAGTACATATTTCCGTGACTGTACAAGGACTTCGCGATCCATCCCTTCTGGACCCTTCAGTGCGTGACAACACATAAAGAGAGAACAGTTGACTTCTAATTCAAGATCCTGTGTAACATTTCAGCACAAATATTGTTATTGAAAACCATTGAGTTGTAGTAACGATACAAGGTCACTCGATTAGTACCTAAAGTCTGACGGAAGAAGAAACATGTAACTTCGCCCCTCTATTTTCTGTCAGAAATGGTGTCTATATCTCAATTTTGTCACAAAGGAAAAGTACGCTACCGAATTATAAACTAAACACGCAGAAAATTGATGGATATATTTTTGGGGGTCATTCTCTACTTACGAGAATACCTGGTGCGAAAAGTGAAACTTCTTATTTGTGGATATGTATACAATTCAGAAAGCGACGCAAGGGGTTATCTTTATAGCTAGCAGGCATTATCGCTAAACCTTTGGCGACTTTCGAATAATACTTTTGTCACCGCGCTTGCACACTGTAGCCTATTTGCTCATGGTGGAGTAACTTAGTGTGTCAAGTAGTGTAGTGGGTTCTCGTAAAGACAATATGAGAATACTGTTATGTAAGCAATGCATCCTCATGAAGCATAAATCGTCAAAAGAACAGTGAAATTAGTAGTAGGCGAGAACCAAGCATAATAACCAATCTGGAGAAACACAAAGTGAGTAATAATTATTTAACTATTTATTAATTTAAAGGATGGGTGTCTATCAATGAACTCCATATAACGATACTGGAGTGATCGATTAGTGTCGATAGAGCAAATATTTTACTCCGATCATCCGCTTTCAGTCTGAACCAATATATACCAAATTTTCAGTTATAATTCAGTATTTTATGTTTATCACCGTCATGCGATCGGTTTTTATTTATGTCTTAATTCTTAAGCTATGCACAGACCATACTGTGAATATAATAGTACGCGTTGTATGTAAATCATGCTTACATTTATTGCAAGAATGGGGCTGTTCACTGCCAAATTTTTCCGATAGTGGCAGCACCAGCACTCCCACACTTCGCTTTCCGCTTCTTCCATAAGAATAGCATTGCAGGAACGAAGCGTTATTTACAATTTTCCATTAAATATTATTTTAATGCGTTAACGTTTAATTATAACGTTCGAATCGTGAAGAAAAACGTTTCAAGAATCCTTTCCAGCCAAAAATGGCTTCTGAATACTCAACTTGAACTCTAAAATCTCTTAAAGAAGAAGAATTGAGAAGACGACGTGCTCTGTTTGTAATGTAACTTCGATGAAATGTTGAGTCGAAATTATGGTGGTCACAAGCTCGTTTTATCTCCGTATAAATTGGGGGTTGCCGGTACTGTTCTCAATTCTGGAGAATGGCAGTTGTAAATAGATGCCGAAATAAAGAACCTTGTTTTTGATATATCGAAGCTGAGTGTTTCAGTAAGAATTATTTGGTGGAGGAAGCCTCATCCTCCCACGAGCTTGGCGGAGGTTGCATTGCCAGCAACCTCCCACATAGGTATAACACTTGGCGGAGGGATTGCGCTCTCTCCTACGGGACGGAATATTGGAGGAGGTACTTCGATTTGCCTCATAGTGGAAGCTCACAAGTGTGATTCGGCAGTTGCGCATGCCTGCTATCGAGGAATAACGGGGAATCGCGGCCTGGAAGTAGATGAAGTATTCAGTCACTACACAAGTACTGTCGGTTATGCAAGTATCAGGTCACTGCATAAGTACGGTCGGTCTCTGGTCCCTGTTACACACCTTTCATTCAATGAGAATTAAAGCACAGAAATGGCCTGCCTGATATTTAAATATTTTGTATCATACCATGGATGAACGGATTGACTGGTCCAATACCAATAAGCTGGGTCAACTTGATGCCAGTTTTTGATTCATCTTGCCTGGATGATTGACTGAGATGAACTTGCGTGTCTTTTTCTAACACCTTGGTCTATGCTTGCGCGTGTTTAAATGTGATGCTTCGAAAGAAAGTGATCTAGCAAGCCAAATGCCGATCAAGACAGAAAATGGTCGGGGATTTTAGCCGGGCCGGCGTCGGAGATAGGCAGAACCCAAACTAGTAGTCGGGAAGTAGTTGGGGGAAGGTCGGCGTGCAACCACAAGTGGCGTTTGGTCGTTGGGACGTTTCTTGGCCGCCGTCGGTCTCTGACTTGCCGCCATAGTGGTGAAACCCCGACCATCCCCCAGCACTTAATGGTGGGAAAAGGATGGGACCCTGCCCATTGCCTTAGGTCAGGAAAAGGCGGCTCCTCGCCCATTTCCTGATAGTCGAAAAACAGCCCCCCCTCTATTCTTGATAGTCGGGAAATAAGCGGGGCCCCGCCCACTTCCTAGTGGTCGGGCAAAGGTTGGGGTTCCGGCCGTCTTAATCTGAAAGTTATGTATAAAGTATCGGCAGTCCGTTGCAAGAGAATTCTACCGGGAGGTATATAATAGAGATAGGAAAATCTATTCGACGCATCCCAGCTCAGCTAGAGTGGCGCTTTATATATACTGTATATACAATTTTATTTTATTATTATTATCCATTTTGAATTTTTAATTCACAATTATGAAATGAAATGTCGAAACATAGAGTTTTTATGATCGTCTTCCATTGGATGCTGAGTTAAATGTATTTTGTTTGTAGTAAAAGAGGAAAAAGGAAACGTTCTTTAAATTTGTTAAAATCAAAGGTGCCTGTATGGGGTGTTAGAAACGTCTAATTTATTATTATTACTAGCTGTTGCCCGCACCTTTACTCAACTCGGAAGCCGTCTTCGCGTATCGGGCTGTACGGTCTAGTGGATAAAACACTTGTCACCTGTTCTAAGGGTATCGGGTTTGATCCCACCTCAGACCAACAATTTTTCTCTCTATTTTAAAATAAGATTTTTTTTTTTTATTTCTCCTTTCGAAATATGCCCTTAATTTACTCCCTTACCGAACTTCAGTGAAATAGGTCAGTTAAAGCTAGATTAGACATAAATTTCAAGTTTCTAGCTTAGACCGTTGGTCTGGGTGTTGATATGTCAATCAGCCAGGACTTCTGTAATAATATATATTATTATTTTTATTGCCTTTTCAGGCTATTATTTTATAAATTCAAATTGCCTTACTCTCAAAAGATTACGATTACTGATGTAAATTCTTTAATCTGAAATCTTTAGAATATGGACTGAACCGCAGTAGCTCAGTGGTATAGCCTTGTCGTAGCATTCGGGAGGTCGTGGGTTCAATCCCAGTACTCGACCATCATGACTGAGGGTTTTCTAGTGTTTTCCTCAGTTACACCAGGCAAATGCTGGGATGGCACCTTCAGCATAGGCCCTGGCCGACACCTTCTCGAATCCTTTCCCATCCCCTATCGCGGCCTAAGCGTTAGATGCCTAAAGGTTATAAATAAAATTTTAGAACATAGACGGAAAACTTTGAATTAGGTGTTCCCTTGAACAGAACAAGGTATCATAAATTATTGAACGTTTCTGACAAAGATTATATTTTTTTCAAACATTTAACCAACTATTATGTAAAATAATTGTATTGCTATCAAACTTCTATATTTAACAACTCCTTGTTTACCTGTATATCTATCTGCTATCTGTATATCTATATGAATCTAGTATGACTTAGTGCTGTATTGGCACCATACTGTTAGTAGCACATTAATAAATATTGCATTACATTATTATTACCACAACAAATGCAGTGATATTTCACGTTACTAATGAACGGCTAAATAAAAACTTAAAATTCATGCATACTGGGAAACATCCATGGATGTAAATACGGTAGACGGATTGACTGGCCCAATAAAATTAAGTTGGGTCAACTTGACGCCGGTTTTCGATTAATCTTGCTTGGAGAAATGGGATTTACTTGCGTCTTATTGGTTGGCCTATGCATGGGTGTGTGGAAGCGATGAATGGATGAAGATCTAGCTAAGGAAGAGAGGATTAAGATTGGAATATTTTGAATCTGGTATTGTACGGAACGTGATGTTCAGTTGTTTTTTTTTTTAATCAATTACACCTACCAGGTACTCATGACTTGTGCTGGCTTCAATTTCGGGTCGCTAGAAGTGGATCCATCTCCCGTATTCAGATACATGAGAATTAGATAATAGGCTAAAATTGAAGTACATCTCATGGACTCAAATGACTCATCATAAGGAGAATTTTTATCAAATGCAATAAATTAAGGATTTAGACAAACGAAAGCGTTATGCGCCTGATGAGTACTTAGGGTACGGTTGCCAAAATCGTACCACTTAACAGTTAAGTAATTTTAAAAATCGAGAAATAAAGATAAAACAAACATTAGTACATAAATATAAAGTGAGACATCTTCGGCACAAAATACATTTTTTAGAATAATTAAATCCTTTATTTACTTGGAGATATTACGCATTTTCTTGAGCCTTCCAAATCGTACGATTTCCGAAATCATTCTCCTAAATCGTACCTTAGAGTCTCCTAAATCGTACCACCAAGTCAAATGAAAACAAAATTCATCGTTTCTTATTATTTTCTATTATTGAACATTTGATACAAATATCGGAAAACCAATTAAACATTTACATGTTAAAAAGTAATACATTATTAACACAAGCGAGGATACGGGGCAAGCAAAGCAAGCACTGCTTGCCTATGGAATTTTAAGAAAACTTTTTTATCGAACAGTTTTCTTGTAAGGAAGCGCACGCTTTCTTTTGCTGCTTTCAATGCTATGAAAACTTTCGCTAAATTTAGTGTACACCAATTTTGCAGCTGAACTAAGCGGTTCCCAAAGCAAGCAACTGCAATCCGAACATGTTCCATCCCTCCAAGTCCATGTCTAAAATGTTATGACCGACTGGCCGAGTTAGGAAAGGAAGGAGATGGTCACGCCGTATAAAGGAAAGAAAGAGCTGTGGATGGGATAGATTCTGACCAAAATGTCTTTCCTGTTAACTGATCTTGTTTCTGAACTTCAGGGTTGGTAATCCTAGGAAGAAAAAAGCGTGATTGGCATCTATTAATTCTTCCGCTTTGGACAGGTTATTATACAATATATTTAGAGGGCTTCCAGTGACCTGGTTACAAGGAAAGTAAATAAATAAAATGGTCTGTTTAAAATAATTAAGAATTTATATTTAAAATGTTCATAAATTCGATGTTCAATTGACGAACACTGGCAACACGAAAGCTATTGTTCTTAATTCTTTAACAGTATCTGTTATACAGCACGTCGCAATCAAGTAGCTAGAAGAAGTTTGTTTGTTCGATGTAGTGGGAGTGAAGTGCAGTGATTTTGTGTGTACTACTTCATTGCTTCCCCATATTTTAAACTTAGTTCTTTCCAAGTCTGTGAAAAATCTTGCGGAATGTAAAGTATTTTGTTCTAAATTAAATGCCCTGTCTAGATTCTTTTCTCACTAAACAAAGAAAAACGCTCTACTTGATGAAATGGTGAAAACAAGATGTCCTCGTGTAGCTCCAACACGGTGGAATTATCACGATCGATTAGTGAAAATAACCACAGAAAACAAACAAAAAAAAATAATTGAAATGTTTTAATTCATCGTAGAGAACGCGCAAGTTTGGAATGACGAAACAGTCAACGATGCCGATAATTTTTTGAACTTTTTGGAAGACTTCCAGACTAATTTTTGTTCTTCTAGTATTCGGGGAAATATTTGCCTTAACAGAGTACCTTATCAATGTTTTGCAAGGATATTGTGTTCTACGTAAATAAAGTTGAGAAAATCAAACTGTCGATTGACAGTAAACGGGAACATTTCGAAAATTACTACAAAAAGACTGTCGAAATTGTAGGACCAGCAGAACCCTCCAGAAAGCTTAAAATTAGTAGTGATGTCACGTCGCATTACAGTTAAGTTTATGTTGAAATTATCGACAACATCGTTGTACAAATGTCTTCGCGCTTTCAGCATTTAAGTTCTTTGAAATTTGTAGAGCTGGTTGACAGTCGAAAGTTTCCTGCATATAAAAGCAGCGTTTCCTGAACCTGCCTTTACAGCATTGACGGACTTATACGCACAACATTTCGACAACCTTCGATTACGCAACGAACTTATAGTGGCGTACTCTCGAGAATATTTTGCTAATAAAAGCGTGGCAGATATTTTAAGACACATCAAGGAAAACGATTTAGAGGAAGTGATGCCCGAATTTTACAAGCTATGTAGTTTGATTCTGACTGTACCGGCCTTAACAGCTTCAGTCGAAAGATCATTTTCTGCTCTAAAGCGTATCAAGACATACACCAGGAACCAGGAACGACTAACAGCACTAGCTCATTTATCCATAGAAAAAGAATTGTTATTAAAGTTAAAGAGTCCTTGCTCAAACATTTCTTACAAAAGCGGAGAAGAATTGAGTACGAATATCTTCCTTCCTAACCAAGAAAAGAACCATGGACATCAAGAAGGGGAGGCACAGTGACTATGGTGAGTGGACAACTTTTTTCTTTGTGTAGCTGACTGTGTATTAGCTAGTGAGAAACGTAATACTATGAACGACCCATTCGACTTTTTCTTATAGCTTTTATCATGGTAAAACTTAAGCTGACGCATGAAATATTAGTACGGTTCCGTACCTGTTAATATACTTCCTAATCTGGTTGCGTTCATGTAAACTCGTGGTTGTGTTACTAGTAATTATTTTATGTGAATCATAATTATCTTTTTTTTTCTATACAAATATTAAACCTTAATAAATTACATAAATGTGTAAATAGACGTAATACATAACAATATATCGATTTTCTGAGATAGAACAATATATTGCAGTACTTAACATTAGTTTTTGATACAATGTTGTATCCCATAACTTTTCACAAAATGATAACGATGCTTTTCCAGTAGATCAGCACGGACTACTTGTCTTCTGTAAGAAACCACGCTTCGCCACTGATTATTAACTACTAATATGAAATTAATATGAATATCTTGCAACACAGCAATATGACTATTAGTTATGTTTTACATATAAGTTGTGCTCAAACAATATTAAGAGAAAAATAGAAAATGATCCAATAAAAAAGATGGACTTTACTAGTGTGATAATCATATATGTAATATTACAGATATAGACCAAGTCTACGAGCACGATAAAGAAATCTAATACACTATCCAACCTCACATGTGTACCTCATTGCCTAAATCTCAGGCACTATCACAATGTTTCAAATACGGCAAAAGTCACACATCCACTTTCTTATATTTTTGCTCGTCCCAGCGCATGATTCGTGAACCCACTTATTACACTTTAAACATAGCACCAAATACTCAAAACATCTTCATTACAAAAATTACAATTTTTTTTCTGTAATATCCAGAGAAAAACTTATTTTGTTTTCGAACTTTAATGGTCCTTCTTCTCCGGGCGGCTTTATACGTGCTGATATTTCCTCTAACGTTTTGAGGTTCGTTTTTAAATTATTCTTTTGCTTCTTGCAATATTTTTCATATGGAGTAGAAATTTAAAGGCTAGCTTTTGTGACTTTCTGTTTGGAATCTCACGAGCTTATTTTGCTAAAGGACGTATTTTTGAGCGATCAAAATAGTGTACTTCTTTTGAACTTATTCATAAGATGTCTTATAAAGGTTGGTTTTGGTATTTGATATTTACGAAAGTACTCATTAAATCTAATATTTCCGTCCGTGAAATTTACCTAGCTTTGTTACATATCTTCTGAGTCCGACTTACCATAATATATCATTGTCATATTTAACTGATTGCTGAAAATAAATAACGAAGAAATCACCAATAACAGAAGTCGCCCAATTAGTACCGTTACGATTTAAGCAACTTGGTTAAGGCACGATTTAGGAAACTCGGCCATAATAATGAGCGTTCCATATCATCACTAAAAGTGACCTTGACCGTCAACACTACCATCTAAATATGTAGTACAAAGATCTGTTGAACAACCATATCTTCAGAAGTAACTACTATTCATTTAACAAAGGAACAGATCTTCCAAAAAGCCGACAATTTCTTACATCAGTCTGCTTGATCTTTCTTCACAGCACAGACAGCAAACGCCCCTTTCTCAGACAATGAGATAACTGGTGAATGATAGGTGCAATGAGTAATACGAGGGTCGTTCATTAAAGATTTCCCCTGGCCCACTTCACATCGAAATAAACGAAAATGATATTTACATTAGTCCTTCTCTACATAGGAACTTCCGATGGCCACACACTTTTCCCATCGCTTTAAGCATCTGTAGACACCTTGTTTGTAGAAGTCTGCAGTTTGATCCAAAGGGCATGACTTGACCTCAGAAATAAGCGTGGTATCATCGCGAAAGTGCTTTTTACCTTGAGAAATGACTTCATGGTTGGCAAAAGGTGGAAATCAGTTGGTGCGAGGTCAGGAAAGTACCTTAACATATCCGCTGATGAGGAAGGATTTCACACCCGCAGGCCCATGCTTCTGTTTGGGCAACATGCGAGTTGTGAACAGGAGGGTTGTCTTACAGGAGGCAGACATCTTTTGTCCACATGATACGCCTCTGGGTTTTGATAGAATCCCACAATTTACGTAGCAGTGAAGCGTAGTACGTCTCTGTAATTGTGGTATCCTTCGCCAGGAAATCAACCAGTAGTACCAGAGAGAAATGACTTAAGTCATTTCTTTCTGGTAGTACCCTCATGCTGGTCGCAAAAAACCGTAATCATCACTTTGCCCGCTGACGGTTGGACACGGGCCTTCTTTGGTGATTGTGAGTCGGCATGCTTCCATTGCTTTGACTGGGCCTTGGTCTCTGAGTCAAAGTGATGGACCATGCTTCATCCTGGGTAATTAGTCTATCAAAAATGTCTTCAGGGTTTCCGAGGCACAGGTTCAAATTCGCCATGAGAGCAGGTGACTCTTTCCTGTCCCTGAAAATGTGTGAGTAGCCGAGGAACCCATCGGGCAACACCCTCTGCATGTGCAAATGGTCATAAATTATATTTGCCACAGACCCCACACTGATTTTGACAATTTTAGCTAGTTGGCGCACAGTGATGCGGCGATCATCCAAGATGGTGGTTTCCATTTGCCCAATGGTGCCTTCGTCAATGGTGGACTGGGATCTTCCGGGAATGGGGGCAGTTTCTAGTGAAGTCCGACCACACTTAAAGTGACGATGCCAGTGGTTCACTACGCCAAACAATGGGGCATCCTCACCATATGTCTCCTTGATCACATCAAATGTTTCCTTTGGTGTGCGACCTCTCAAGTACAGAAACTTGATGACGGATCGGTGCTCATCACAACACTTTGCTTCACTTTCGGACCTATAAAACAGAAACGGATGAGAGTTACGAGCTGTAAATTACCACATGACCTAAACATATACACAGGATTACACATATGAAATTATAACGTTATACGATAGCTGGAAGTTGGTCAGTGGAAATCTTTAATGAACGACCCTCGTAGTTTATTACAAGCTCGTTATACGACAGGTAGTACTATGCGTTTTCCCGCGTAAGGTAGTGTACTATTTAGGAAGCGGCACGTTTATGGCAACTTTACTGTAGAATACTATAATAAGATTTTAAAGTGCCCTGTTGAACAATTAAAACGAAGACCATGACTAAACCTGCTGTCAGATCATTTATTTTATTGATAAGTCAGTGTTATTCACTTTAGAAGAAACTAATTGGTAATGTTTGCAGTTACATTATGTTAGCTTAGGAACATGAGTGAACTGCTAATGGAAGTAAATGAATTGCAAATAAAAGAAAGTAAATGAAGAGTACAGGGAAATAAAGAGGAGTATGTCCATGAAAGGTGATTTTTCGTAAAACACATGTTAAAATCCGACTCTCCCATTTACTCCCATGTTTACCATATTCTTAAAACTCTTAAAACTTGGTGATTATTTGCGCTTTCTGAAGTGTTAGCTGTCATTATGTAGTATCTGTTACGAGTGTAAACTCATTTTTTTAAAAAAACAATGCATCCCCTCCTTTTCCTGTACTCTTCAAATCCGTACTTTTTTTTTCATTTTTGTAAGGGCATCAGTTCCTAACTTTTACTTACCAATAACATATTCACATACTGCAATAGCGATATAATCTTATGAATCAGAATCACTTTTCAACCATCGAACCTGCTAGCTTCTGTAGAATTTATCACACTTTATTATTTGCCGTTTTAAAACGTTTTTCTCAATCTCCCAAAAGCTTGTATTCCTGGACTGATGGCCTTTTAAAACTATACTGTACTATGCAGTTATCATTCGTACTTCTGGTCAATATCAATTACGAATACTGCGTGATCTGAAATTTTACCATAGTAAACAATCTCTAATTTTAATGTTAGCAAACCAAATATGTTTATTAGGGACCATGAAGTTATTTATGAATGCCAAGAAGATATGCAACTTCATTACCTACATGGATTTTAGACCGATTGATTGAATGTTATATTTTAACTTTTCTTAGGGTGACAAAGTTTAGGGGGTTGTTGGGAAGGGTTAGGAAGGTATAGGAAAACCGCTGCGTCTGTAATGTCTTTTGTTTGTACAGTCACGGAGAGAGGAGTGTAGCAATTATTTAGTCTATGGTCTAGCGTTTAGTTTCTATTTAACTTATATGTATGGCTAGATAAGCACCTTATAGGCACATGCCGTTCCTCGGACATGTCGCGCATTAATCATAGCTGCCTGTCTAGACCATAATTATAAGTTAAATAATAGAAAGAAACCAATGCTAGACTCCCGGAATAGATATTTGCGTGACTGTACATCCAGTACGTAGACGTCCAAGCCATATGTCCATAATGTCCATGGATATCAAAGTATGTTGTGGTATGGACGTCCGGTGCTGTTATAGACGTCCAGTGCTGTTAGAGAAGAGTTTACTAAAAGACAAAGAAGGGATTAAGTATTACACAATTATTTGATTTTTGAGTATTTCATGTGAAACTCGTTAAGAAAACATTTGCTGGCTTCATAACCATTCGGTATTAACAAAACTTGTCATTGAATATTATATCAATAAATTGAAACTTCGTACAAGTAAACTTGTAAGTTAATGTTGTCTTGGGAACCAGGTTGTGACCATCCCTCCAATATTTACTCGTATTAATACAACATTCTGTCTGCGACAAGTAATGAATAAAAGAAGAATGTACGCCCAATTTCTCATTCACATAAAGTACAAGCCAAGACTGAAGTAACAAAACGAGGCCTCTTTTCTGCCAGGAAGCTTGGCCTTCGGTATTTGCATATTCAAATTCCCAAGGTGTTTTATTTTCTCTTTTACAGTTGGTTATATAACAGAACAAAATTGAATGGATTCACTCACAAAGACTAGTAGCAGTATCACGTTCGTTAACACTTTGTATCAAATCAGGAAAGGATTTGAAATATTTTGAATTTTTTAAAACGTTTTTACGAAAGATATACTAGTCAATGGCTTTGCATTCATTTTTTTAAAAAAATGAAGTATTGGAGTACGATGTAGCACAAAGTGTTTTCATATTTATGTTGATGTTAATTCATTTTGCTATGCAAACACTGTTTCAACTACAAATTGTGCTTTTAAATTCATTTTATGAAAAGAAAAAAAGTTGACAAACAAGGAATGTGTTTGTGATTTCAAGTGGAAATATGAATGTAAGGAAATATGTTAAATTATTTATCAAAATTAAGCTTATGTCTCTGACAACCTAACACTACTAAGGCTATTTTCCTTTGTGAACACACAAGCATGATACAATCAGATAACTGTTCCACTAGTGCAGAAGTATAGGGTATTTACTTTGCAACCTTATTTGCAAATGGTTATTTTTGGGTTATTAGATACACCAGCAAGTTAACAACACCACAATCCCAGCAATGACAATGACACATTGATATATGTCCATAACTTTGCTGGAAGAAAGAAAATATTACAGTAATAAGAGATTACAGAGGAGCTACTACTGATTAAGAACAAAAGACAGAGGTGCAGTACATAAGTCCAGGACTTGGTAATAAAGGCATGGACACATATTGACATATCAATATATCAAGTGGTATGCTATTTTGATTGCCTAGCTTTGCAGTGTTGACTTACTTTTGTATTTCATAACCCTATAATAACCACATGAAAATAGTTTTTTTTAACACCCTGTATATACATGAATATTGGAAAATAAATTTAAAGAAAGGATTAACCTGTGTTCTCTCCAAAAGGTCTTGAATATCTGAAGCTCATAATTTTCTGAACAATAATGATTTGTCTTTAATATATATTCCTGGGCATTTATTTGGCATCTAAGAACCAAGCTCATTTGACGCTTGAAGGATGACGTTCTTCGGCGAGCATTCTTTTTGGGTGAAAAAGGGAATGCAGCGATCACGCCTTTGTTAAGGTACCATTTGCCTGGAGAAACTCAGGAAAAACGCGGAACATCTTTTAATGGTGCGTTACATTCATTTTACATAAGCAACATAATCACCATAGTAATCTTGTACCTGAAAATTCTCGATTTAATATGTCTTGCATTACGTAAGTGAAATTAATTATAAAATGTCGATTCACTTCGACATTCTTAAATAGAAAACCAAATTATCGATCCCTATTAATATTATTTTAAAGTATTAAATATAATATAATTGATATTGTATTTAATTCTTACAAGCAGATTATTTTCTAATCTTTTGTATATATTTTAAAGTATTTTATAAAAATTGTATTTTCTTCACTAAGTACTTAAAATTGATTATTACTGAAGTACCAAAAAAAAAACTGATCTTATGGACCAGTAAGTACCATACATAAAATAGTATAACAGTTTTTTTTAACAGAATTATTTGTTCAAAGATAAAAGCCAGCAGAAGCAGTTTTCACCCTGATTAATTGAATTGGCACTTAGAAGAATTTGAAAGAATAAGCGCCAAAAAATTTTTAATTTATTTTATGCTAGATTTCGTATCTGGAAGCAATCACGCATCTATAAAATGAATAAACGAAGCAAAATACCATCAGTTAGACCTTGGAAAAACAGATGCGAAATAGAGATGATAAAAATAGCGTAACAGCTATATTTTCACTGCTACTTTGGCCAAATTCTTCTCACGGCTACGACCGATGAAAAATAGCAGCTACTGGCTTAACTGCTATTTCTCACCACCACCCCAGCATTAATTTCTTTACGGTAAAAATAAATAGAAACCCTAAAATTCTACTTATACCTTCCCAAATTTTGCTTTATATCCCCTCCAATCTCAAAATCCTGGCAGAATCGCTGTACTGGGTCAGATTTATATATTTTTATTTATTTATTTATTTTGCATAGTTGAAAACGTCCAAGAACAAAATTCTTTCAAACTGATAGAGATGAACATCCACTGGTCTACGAAATACTGATCCCGAGCTGAGCACAATCATTTGTGTCTTGAACCACTACCGCTCGACAAAAACTAACACATTATATAAAAATGGTGCACTCCTAATACTCCCAGCCGTTTGTAGATAGTGGCAATTTCCGTCGTTTTGGGTTCCCTAGATCCGAGTCTACCCACTCCCTTGTTACGTTTAAATCAGGCACGTATCTATAAGTCCGTTTTGGAAGGAGTTCACATGCTTTCGGTGGGGATGCACGGTGTGTCTGGACATGAAATGCATATTATATATATATATAGGGTGATTCACGAAATCCGTAACAGGACCTTAACTCTGCTCTAATATATATAATCACATCTTAAATATTACACCAATTCAGCATAAAACTAAATTACGCTCTCCCCTCCCCAATGTACTTACCGCTTTATGCGTCCCTGATTTAATTTATTTTGATGATGTACTGTTTCTTCTCGACCAGTTAGTTCAAGTTCCGATTACATAGAATGGTTTACAGACAGTTATAATATGAACTACTCTACCAAGTTCTAACCTTCGTCCATTGCTCTACTGCACACATAACAGGTTACATGTAAATAAGTTAGTTTAAAATGGTGCTTTTACACGGCTTCTTCGCAGTTAGGAATAAATAACTCGCATTCAGATACGTTTTTTTTTTCCAAATTGCTATTGTTAAAAGACATTTGCATATAGCAACTACTGCTATCACTGTTACGAAAAAATCGCCGTTCTTCCCATTCCTAAAGCGAAATTTCTGTCAGTTGGGAGAAGGAAACAAATCTGGATTTATTATTTACTTGTAACTTTAGAGTTTATTGTGAATAAACTTCTTTGTAAATAACATCCATTTGAAGGTTTTTATTACCCTTCTCCATTTTCTGGTAAACTTTTCCATACTTACGTCTCATCACTTACAACCGTTCAGACATTTCTTTTTCATCAGTTGGTAAAAGGAAATAAGCCCACCATTTTTTTTTAATTTTACAAGAAAAATACAATACTTGGAAATTGAATGAGCAGTACACAAGGATTAGAAGAACGTTCTAAATATTCAGTAAAAAATGTACCCTTTCAATAAGTAAGAAAAATGTTATACGCTTTCTGTTAATTTCTCACAAAACAGATTTTTAAAATTTATTTTCTTCCTCCAACCACCGATTTAAATTGTAAACTTAAAACATTTTATGTGCAGCATAATCAGAATTTATTTTCCATTTGGTTATCTCCTGAATATTCTTGCACACAACTTGAAGCAACTTTTATTTACGAGAAAGCAACTTCTTCGTAGGAGAAGCCAAGAATTCACTACTGAGCGGAAATCCCCGAGACATGTATGAACTTATAACAAAAGTTATTTCATCATCTCAAAAAGGAGATACAAAGCTCTATTAAAATTTGACGCTCCAGTATATAGTGTTCTAAGTCTATATCATTTAGAAAATTAGTAACGGTGCAGTAGAAGTTGATGGCAAGACATACGACCCAACGTTACTTCAGAAGACAAAATGGTTAGAACTAAATTCATGGCCAGGTTACAACAAGAAGGAACACAGAAAAGATAATCTATTAACTACTTTCATGGAACAGCGACACAAAATATGAACACACATACTGAAACGTTGAATTCCGAACTTCAAAAACGTGTTACACCCGGAAGAGCTATGTTGACATACACTGTTACATGCCTATAATGCGTCATAGTATTACATGTAACTTTAGACTTGTGACGAGGTTAAAATATAGTGCATCATGGTCCCCACCAACAACTAAACCAAACAACATGGCTTCATAGTCTTCTACAGCCTCCAGCAGTCAAGATGAAATGAAGTTCACTGTGATGAGAACATCCAAAGGCGACGCTCATCATCTGACACTATGACAGAAAATACACGCGTTAAGCTCCTGTTGAGCAAGAAGAATATCGGCTATTTTCAGTGAGGCACAAATTTGAAATCCTGTTACAGTTACAAAGAACATAGTCGGTGGTACTACGAACTCGCAAATATAATCTAACCAACACTCAGATACTCAATCAACTAATACATATCAAATTCAAACACTACTTCTAATATTCGTGTCAGGAGTAAGCTGAACATTTTCATTTAATAAAAGGCTAATTAGCAAACACTAAAGAGTGCAGGAAAATATGGAAAGAATAAATCTCCAGTTCCATAACCGAGATGGTGATGATAAATTAAGGCGTACTGCGAGCATATAGACTTACTATGTGAAGCAATAGTGTGTAAAGAAAAAAATATATAAATTTGACTTTCTTCTTCTATTTGTTGTTGCAGTAGCTGGAGCTGCATAAGTTGTTGTTGAATAAGGATAATCGCCTCCGATAGCTACTGTAATAAAGCTATTAGGGTTTATTCTGGTTAAATAACCTTTCACCATCGGTCCATTCCTTTTCTTTACAAAAGACAAAAAAAAAAAAAATCATAAATTGAATCCATATATACAATGGACTATTTTATGCATCTGTATAAAACACATGTGTAAACACACAAAAATAAAGAAATAATCGCTAGGTGGTTCCTCATAGATATTCGTCACAAGAAAACTCACGTGTTGACAATTTTCGCTAACTATTTATTACGAATAAAAGTACTTACTTAACATATAAATGCATATAAAGCTATTGTATAATACGGGTTTACAGTAATTGTTGCTATTCTAATATTTACATATATGGATAATTACAGTTACGAAAATTTATTCGTATTTTCTGGGGATCTGTCAATCTGAACTTTGACATTAAGGCAATTTCTCTCTTGATTTAATACAAGTTCAATGTTTTAGAATCTCAAGTAAGTGGGTTTTTGGTGCAATATACGATAATTCTATGATTTTAAGATTTATAGGAAGGAGTACAAAAAAACCGTTAATTTCTAGTAAAAGGCTGGAAATCTGGTCCATTATTAAAATAAATCAACGTTCCGATAGTCGGTTGGAAGATTATATATATTGGACGTTTATAGGAGGCTGCTGCGAGAAAAGTTTCTCTTCTATACTAATTTAAGTATTCTTTTCTTAATTAAATTTTACACGGGAAGTTATATAATTCTATTGGCATGATACCTAATAAATTATCAAAAGGACAATTATCATGCGGTGTACTAACGCTTATTCGAGGTTGCTATAAATCTAGTCTTAGCTTAAAAAACTAATTAACCTTTAATTAAAATTATAGAAGCAAACCTCTTAATAATCTATTATTAGAATCTACGGGCTTACAAATCTAAATCACTCATTTAAGACACAAAAAATCTACAGGATTAATCTTAAAAAATAGTAGTGATTCTTTTACCCTTAAAGTAAATTCCTTATCAATTAATACCACCGCCGAGGTTCTATAACCCTCTCTCTCGGCCACATGCTTACTTATACTTATTTAAAAACTTCCCTAGTAAATTAAAATTAAATAGAAATATTGAACTTAATTTAAAAATAATACCTTTCTTTCTATCTATCGATAGAAAGAACCTTCTTAAAATTTATTTCATGCTCACCTTTTTATTCGGAAAAAGCCATGCATAAGCCCAATAATGCCTTCCGTATTTCCCATCCAAAAAATAAATCCAGATACCACCAAGATCCCAAGTTCCATCATGCAATTCTATGCTAAATACTCATTTTCTCCTCCCGAGTCGAAAATGCCAAATCTCACTACTTTCTTCTCGATTTCCCAGAAATCGAGAAGCCATCTAAATACCTTAATATTATATTAAATCCTTATGTTCACTCTCCCCGAGAGTGAAATCTATTAATCTATAAAAGAGGTCTTGTAAATCCAACTAAGGGCCACATGCGTCATCTACTCCTCCCCGAGTCGTAGAAGCCAATGCCCACTAAATTCTTCACGATCTCCGCGAGATCATGAAGCCATAAAAATCTACATAAAAGAGAATCTCTTCATGCCTTATGATTAAGGAAAACTCATAAACTAAATTTAAAGTCTAATTTCCTTATTCACTAATTAAAAATTAGACAAATTAATTTACTGTATTTCAATAGAATCACTTTTGATCTTAGTTTAAAAACTAAATTATTTCAATACGCTATACCATCAGTTCCTAGACCTTACAAATACACTTAAAAAAAAAGTCTTTTAAGAGGTTATGAGTGTAATTCACGTAAAAAGTGACAAAATTTCGTGAAAGCTACGTAACGAATCTGATTGTCGCGTAAAAAGAAAAATCCTGTTACTTACATCGTATGATGATTCTATTCTCCCCCACCGCTGGGTAAGAAATTTCGATACTTTGTCGACTACATTTTGAGAGACTTTTCATCGAAGTCTTAACGAAACACAATTTACTAAAAACACTAAAGGCACTTCATCCGAGGCCTACTTAAATCACGACGCTCTTCTGACCATGACTGTCCTGTGTTCCTTCCCGCTAACGACTTCCTTTCTTTTTTCCACATCAAAGATGCTGAAAACGACGCTTCTGAACAAATTCCCTCCTTTAGCCATGATTGGCTCTTTTGAGAGATCAAGTCGCTCAGAGTTTTTTACTCTCCTAATATTTAGCTTACTTTAACAATTTCAGCCAATATCTCAACCCACAAATTTCTCTGATTCTTTTGAGAAAGTAAAAAAAAAGCAAAAAAAAAAAAATCCCTCCATTATCATACCGATTATTAAAAAATATGTCTTAATTGGTAATTAACAAAATTAATTACAGACATTAATTCTTTAAGTCATTACAAAAGAACTCTAAGTAACTTTCAGACAATGTCTGAAACGTTACAAGTGCATACAGCTTTATGGATGAAGTACGGCAGGACACTACTTCAAGCAACAGTGTACGTGTGTCAGGTGTGTACTGTGTACAACAGAGTATGGTATACCTCTATTATGTAATTGTGAAGTAAAGATGCTATTGTTCTAGCGTAACGTTGTATGAAGTCATTTTTTTCGATGCTGCATTCTTGCATACCTCTGTTGCAAACTTATGATCTGACTTATCTAAAGCATTTGAGTGTAAATCCTGATATTTTTGCTGAACAAATTCGAAAACTATGACCCACATTACAATTTTGGTCTGGCTGGAAAGTGAATTAAACTTTCTTTGACAAGTGGGACAATATGATGCAAATTTAGCAAATAAAATTCTAAGGTTTAAACAAGGTTAAATCCAGCAGTCTAGTTGACAATGATCAAGGTTCAAATTGCTTTGACAGGACAGGAAAGAAGAAACTCATATAAAAGAAGATTATGATCGTTAACCTGGATGGGAGCCGAACCGAGGTTCTTTCGTACACTGATCTGATGCGGTAGCGCCCCTGTGACATCGGAATCACTCAACCTACTTCGCATTCCAAGTGCTATTTAGAGTTAGTTCATCAGATTGGCAGGAGATGGCTGTAATAAAAAAGGTGGAAGCTACCGGAGATTAGTTTACGACGAAAAACATTCTTGGCAGTTGCAACGAAATAAAATAAAATTAGATTTCAAGTTTAACAAGCTTTCCCGTGTATCTGGTTGTCCCAAGGAGCTTGTTTCATGCTTGATTATCAATTTCAACACAATGCCAAGTTTAACAAGATCAAAACAAGTGTCTGACAACCTTGTTACAAGCTAACATGCTATGTGGAGACATGAAAGGGGGTCCTAATATATGGTTAAAATTTTTCTTAGGTAAGCGAACAAAAATTGATGAGGTTACATATAAAAACCATGCACAAATATGATTCAGAGAATATCAATCTAAAAAAAATAAATAAATATAGGAGTTCCCCAAGGTTCAGTTTTGGGATCTCTTCTTTTTTTTGTCGTATATTAATGATTCACCTATAAATATATTGCATTGTAAGACTGTCTTTTATGCAGACGGTAATGATTTCTGAAAAAGATCTAAATTTAATGCAATCGAAAGTAAATAATGTAATAAGACGCATAGAAAAATGGTTTTATGGTAAGAAACTTAATGTTACAGAAACAAAACGCAAGTACTTCAACCAATGATCCTCGCTTCATATGAGTATGCCAGACGTAATCACAAATTATTCATTATGTGAATTCTCACAAAGTCTATGTAGAATACGGGGGAAGAACGTATAAATAAACTTGCAAACAAACTCTATGACATGAACTACCTCATAAACAATAAACCATATAACTTCCATATTAAACCCGTGGTGTAATGGTATTGCGTTCTGGAGATCATAAACAAAATTTTCAAGATTCAGAAGAGAATTGTTAGAACAATTAGTAACAGTCCTCATTTTTCTTCTTGTCATAAAATATTTTCGATATTATAATCAACAAATTTGAGAAATATCAAGAAAACTACAATGTTTAAGAATGGCGATGTCCATAGCAGTGCTCGAAGTGGGTAAGAAAATCCTTGGAGGAGTGGGCTAGAAAAGTAAGGGTACACTTGCCCCTAGGGGGGCGATTACCTATTGAAAGTGAAGGCAATAAGTTCCCAAGAATAAAAGAGTACGCTAAATTCAAAATGAAAAAGCTAAGAGTACGGCGTGCCCCTCATGACCACCCACTTCGAGCACTTGTCCATAGATATCTTACGAGAAACAGACAGGGAACTCAGCTGTACGTAAAATCAATTATACATAGAATCATTACATTTCACAAGATGCCTAAACATATCAGATATTAAGTCAGACCAAATTTTCAAGAATATTATTATGTAAACAATCCGTTAAAGGTTCTTTTCACACTATTGAAGAGTTGATGTCACATTCATTTTGATAATATTAGTAGTTGCGTATTTAGGAAGCAACACAATCAACAAGAATTAATCTGATGTAAAAATATTCATTATTACGAATACATATTAGCCTATCGTATCTAGGGTGAGGTTGCACATAACAGTTTATTTTTCACATAGTCTGTTTCTTACTTGCAGCTTATGTATACCGTATATTGGATATTGATAAGTTATTATACGTGATATCTCATTTTGATGTTTAAAAAAGTCTTAAAGAACGCTAATCTGAATCTAAATATACGTAAAAATAGTACAATAACATTTCAGCAATTTCTTGCAGGTACATAATATAACAACTAACAGCTGATTCTCGTCTTCTTACATGCCATACTGAGGTTTTGTAGTCTTGAAAGTAAGTACTGCAGGAGTCTAGCAATTATTTAGTCTATGGTCTAGCATTTAGTTTCTACTTAACTTATACTTATGGACTAGATAGGCATCCTAATTAGGCTAAGCATGCCCAAAACGTTTCTAAGACATGTCACGGCTTACGGTGTCATAACTTCCTGTCTGGCCCATAGATATGTTACAAAAAACTAAATGCCAGTTTTGATTCAACTCCCGCAGTACACTTACTTCCGTGACGACGGGAAAATAATAGTAATTATTCTGGAAGTTGTAATACCATTCTGACGTAATAACGTTGTGACGCGATGCGTGCTGTAAATAAAACTTCCATAACCACTGTTTACATCATGGATTTAGATAAGGGAGACGGATTGACTGGCCCAATACAATTAAGCTGGGTCAACTTGACGCTGGTTTTCCATTAATCTTGCCTGGTGAATTGGAATTTACTTGCATCTTATTGGTTGGCCTATACCTGGGCGTGTGGAAACAAAGGGAGGAAGATCTAGCTAAGGAAGAGAGGAAAAGATTGGAATATTTTAAATATCCCACATAGCAAAATGACGTCCCAGGGATGTACGACGGATCTCCTGGCAGGATATCGGGACGTCCGTGGGAAGTCCTGTTTAGGCCCCGTTTACATCCATGGGACCTCCAAATGTCCGCCCCGGGATGATCCCTGGGACGTACTTTTGGGATCTTTTTAGGACAAAGATGGGACTATAATGGGATAATTTATTGTATGTAAATTAATTAATATTGAAGACTTTTTGTACCACTAAATAGAATTAACGTAGCTCTATAGGTGCTACCGGTAATACCAGGTGCCAGCAAAAGCGTTCTATTTCCCCCGTGTCCTTTTATTTTGCATTCGGGCTGTCCAGGCTTCCTTTTAAAATTTTCACGCTGAAAATTCTAACTTTCCAGTTATTCACTTTCCAGCTTGAAAACTTTAATAGCAAAGTCTGGGCAACCCTTGTGCAAAAAAGGACAGAGGAAATTAAAACGCTTTTGCTGGCATCTTGTATTAACGGTAGCGCCTATATAGAGCAACGTGAAATGATTGTATGCTCTTATATTTATAACGTTTTAACTTAATTATTACATGCAATTCCAAGAAAGAAAGTTATATAATATTTATATAATTGCTAATAATAATATCACTTCACTATGAGTAGTAAATTAAGTATCACTATTATTGAAAGCGTTCAACAA
>JAGDQP010004884.1:0-82062 GCA_022664845.1 Lepisma saccharinum | reverse complement strand
GGGTTCGATCCCCGGTCCAGTCACATACTTTTCACTCTTTAATATAATTACTCTATTTCGGAGTAACGATTTGTCTTTTACAGCCATCGAGATAATACCTAGCACAGTGTTCTCATGAGATCTCAATTCCGAAATTTTCTCCTGACTTCAGTTTAGAAAAGTCAAAGAAAAATTATCATATACCGAATCGTTGTGTCCTTTGGTTGATATTTATACGACAAAGATTTTCATTTTTTATCTACTTTTAAGGAAAACAAGGATCTAAATTTGATATGCAAGTGTGATGTTGTTGCGTTAAGAAAAAAAATATATATATATATTTGTTCAACCACAAGTTTTGAATGGATAAACCGATATTGACGAAACTTTATGAATTTTGTCGCAACGGTTTTTAGTGTTTCCGTTTCAGAACAAAATAGGAAACACTAAAGGGAACATTTTTACATACTGGATGAATCACCATCTATCATCTTATGCAATTCATTCGTTACATTTCTTGCTTGGGTTGCATATTAAAAAGAGGAAGATTCAAATCGATCAATCAGTCATGCTATTTTGAGAAAAAAACTGTATGCAGATTACTAGGATACTTCACCTTTTAACCCATACAGAGATGTACCTGACAGACACCTGCAGTTTGTCTTTACATTTCCAGTACTTAATAAAACATATTCCTTATGGGAAGTAATATCATCAACTTCCTATGCTTATCCTTAATCCTTATGTTTCTCATGCGAAATATTATACTCGAAAGTAGTAAAAAATTAACTTTTCTATGAAAATTATATAAATAGCTTCACGAGAGCCTTGTCTGCGTGATGGCAGAATGACCCCGCTCATTGTTACCAACAGTTGGAAATAAATAATATTATTCTTAGCCTCCCGCGTATGTTTTCCTTTCTTTTCGCTTCGTCTCTATGTGGCAAATATTTAAATATTTACAATGATTTGTGAAACCCTCCTAGGAAAAAATGCGAATTTCTCTGACTTTTCGAACACCCTATATATCGACATTATAAGCATGAATAAAGTAAAAGTAGTATTTTGTATATCTCACTAAGAAAAAGGTTTTCTGCCAAATTGCACAAAGATTCTCACGTAGGCAGGTCAGGGATGGTTGATTTTGCATGCAATTTTCCATATATTAATACTGTCCACTGAATACATGTAGTAGGAATTGTATCCTCTAAACGTCGCTTCACTCAGCCAGCGCCATGGACTGCCGTACGTCGCCGTTGTTTAAAACGTAAAGCTATGGCTACAGGCACGTCATGTCGTGACTTCATTGCACGTCCGTTGCTATGGCAGCATTGAAGGAACGTCAACACTAGCCCGAGGTAAATAAATAATTATTCTAATACATTTGCTACAGTTTAATTTTCTGTTCTCTTAAAATCGCATCTTAGGTTCCTGTGGTTTAATTGCCTATCATGACCGGACGTACGTTTAACAGCATGTGATTGTAGTTATTAGAAAACGTATATATTTTCAGTGAAATTTATAAACTTGTAATATGTAACGTAAGGAAATGATTCAACATAGTACTTCCACCCCAATTGCGGTTAGGACGTTATGATTCCAACCACTTTTCATATTTTTTTTATTTCTAAGGAATAAAGGAAGGGATGGAAACGGGACTCCGCGGAGTACGTCGATGCTCAGCCACCAACGCTTCTGGAGTCAAACGATTTCGAATGGGTATTTACTACACTTTACTATGACTTGTCACATGAATCTGGAACTGAATCGTTGAAAGTAATTGGAACAGTTCTCAAGTTCAGGAA
Source organism: Lepisma saccharinum (assembly GCA_022664845.1). Taxonomy (NCBI): domain Eukaryota; kingdom Metazoa; phylum Arthropoda; class Insecta; order Zygentoma; family Lepismatidae; genus Lepisma; species Lepisma saccharinum. The sequence goes on along the minus strand of JAGDQP010004884.1, from coordinate 80,278 downwards.
ATTTCAGCTCTCCTCTGGCCAAAAGACGAAGTAATGTAACGTATGCTGTGACATCATTCTTTACCCAACCTGAATTGCCTCTAGCCACCGCGTAAAGATAAAATAACGCGTTTCCAGTAGCAACTAATAGAAGTGGCTAAAGTTTGAAGTTGTTAAAGGTTGAAATGACTGTGCCGAAGTGCGTATGATATAAAAATTCTGTAAATATAGTTTGTAGCAGCAAGAAGCCACACATTCTTTTAGGTATCAGATGAAGATGAAGATGATAATGAAAATACGGGTATCCAAGACAAATTTTGCAGACTATCTCCGAGTTGCAAAACACTGATACTCTCACAAATTTTCGACAGACCTCTGTTAGCGGTTTCTTGAAATAAATATATATATATATATAAAGCACTTAAATCAACTCTTCGGATAGCTCCATAGGCATAATTAGTATAATATCAAACTAATGTGCTAATGGTTTCTGGTTCGGTTTCCGTTAAAATCAACTTTTTAATATTATTTTTTATTAAGATCATTATTTTTTTTCCTTCCTACTTTTGTTTCATAACCCAAATTCACTGAGATAAGTTACTTGAAGTCAGGGTAGACTCATTTTTTATATACGCTATGAAAACCATAAGCATTTTAAACATTTACAAAATTCAGGGGCATAGATTAGGAATGTCAGAATATTTTTTTCTTCTTTATAAGCAATGAAAACATTTAGAAAGCAGTATTTATCTAGAAATTAGATACTCCCTCAACTGTTTCACTTACTATGTCGGTGTTTAGCACCATAAGTTTTTAAAAGGGAAACGGTTGTATTATTTTCTGGACAAAATACTAACTTTGAACCCGTGTTACTGATCGTGACACTATTGAAAACTTATCGTGTCAGTAGATGTCGCTAATGTTAAATCCAAAGTTAGATTCCTACCACCTGCTCTCACTTGGGTCCTAGTAAACGCTAGAAACAAAAACAAAAAATAAATAAAGTCAGATCAAACAAAAATAAATATATAAATAAAAAAGATATATAATTAAAATAATAGTTTCTCTAAAAATGTTTGTGTCGTTCAATAACTTAAAAACATTTCTTAAACAAATTAAGATAAATATATCCATCAGCACGAATGAAAAGTAGGGTTTGTCCGCAGTGTCATTTTTAGCGTCAATATTCTTAGATTCTAACCTAGTTTCTTCCTTAGGGTAAGTTGCTTTAAGTTGCTCCTCTTTCAGATAAAAGATCAATTAAAGAAAATATAAAAGATATGTAAAGAAAAATTAATCCACTATCTATCACTGGACAAAATAACAGTGTAATAGCACCATAACTTTTGTGTAAATAAACCGTTAAACAAAATAGCTGGAAAGAGCGCAACGTGAACACAGGTACCGGTACTCCAAATATGCTTCCTTATCCATTATGTAGTTTTTTGCTGCCAATGCTATTATTGTTAAGACAGTTTGATGTAAACCACAAGTAACTTTGTTCTGCGTCATACAATTAGCATCACTGATACATCTGAGAGACAAATTAAGCCTCGTAATTGACGAAAACAACAGAAGACTGTTAATACATAAATATTTTAAATTAGTATAGCTGTACATCATTATGGAACAAATATTATAAGATGGATAAATTATAATTTGCTAAAGACCTATTGAATATCGTGTAAAACAATAATGTAGGCTCTATTCGTACTTTTCATTTGCATCTTAAAGAACATGGAAATAAGCTGTTAGTACAAATTAATATCAAATTAACATAAATTATGGAACTAAGGTGACTGAAAACAAATACTTTAGTAAATATCTGATACATCGTATCAAATATAAGAAAAGATAATACATTTCTGGAACAGTAAAAAATACATATATGTAAACAATTATTCATAGCCTTGTTTCCATATGCAAAACATAATATCAAAGTATAGATAAAATCCGAGGCTTTAGTAGGCATTTACTACCATATATGATACATACGAAATAGTGTTCAAAAGTTGTGTACATGGTGTAACGTAAGGATACTAGTGGGGCGCAACTCAAGTCGAAACACAGTTATATATATATTATTTCACTAGATTGCATGAGAGCATTATTCAGAATTCTCATTGTGCGCTACATGCTGTCCAAGGATGGTGCCTTCAAATAATAATAAAAAAAATTGTGCTTGTAGCATACTCTCATATGCAATGATATCAACATAACAACAGTTTGAATCTTAATCTTACAGATTTGAAAGAACGAAATCTGTCGACAGAACTCAGCTTTTAACTCCTAGTCTTGCTATTTGTGACAACATGTCGCTCTGCCTTCGTGCCCAAACACAACAGACCACTCAGTAAGTGAGAATAAATTGGTCACCTTCGTGGATGGCAGCATGTGGCATTTGGGACAGCTTTTCTTAAGAGAGCACAACTTAGGTTAGGGGCACAACTTCCGTCAACTTACCCTACTCTCTAATATAAATTTCGTTTCAATCATTTCTTAATCAAATGTGCATCTTCTATAGGTACTAGTAACGAATAAAATGAGTTACGAACCTAAGAGTGTCTAAATTGAACATTTCAGAAAAAGAGAGAAAAAAAAAGGTAGTGTTAATACATTAAATTCCTACTGTTAATAGCAAAAACGTGCACGCATGTGCATTTGTTTTCAACTACCCTTCACTCTTTGCTGTTTTCTTGTTTTCGTTGGGCGTGTGGAAGAGTTTATGTTGGTAGCTATGTTCCGGAAAGTGGTAACTGCGTGGCGTAGTATATCTGTGTTTACAAAGTACTCATTTTAAGGCAGCTTAGCAATGAATGCGGAAAAAAAAAATGTTGTGATCTAACAGATTAAGGTTTGAGATTTAATGTAAAAGAGGAAGTACTGTTCATATTTCGTACTGAGAGGATGTTATTATGAGTACTGCTCCAAGATTTTGTTTTGTATGGTAAACTTTTAACTGAATATTGAAAAACAATTCGGAACAATGGTTTATTGAACGAAATCTTTGTTTTTATGTTGAGTAAGTCGTAAATATGTCAATAAAATGTGTTTTCAGTTGAAAATTATTTGCTATGTACTTAATTTATATACAAATATTTGTCAGTTTAATACTGCACATGTATGGTACAAAAACATAAAATACTAAAATGAGCTAACCATAACTTTATAAAACCTAAAACGATGTTGATAAAATTCTAAAATTCCGGGTCCTAGTCATATTCTAAATGTATTCTATTAGCCCATTGCACATACTTTTATGCGAAACCCAGACAAAGTTGTTGAACTCCTGAGAAAAAAATGTACAGTGGATATTCATAAATAACAACATATTAAAAGTAGCTTCATCCATGTGAGCTTCATCCAACATGGCGGCCGATCCAATATGGCCACCACCGACACCATTAAAAGTCTACGGCGTCATATATACAGTAGCCAATGGTGCAAAGTTACAGAGGTGGTTCCTCACATTAAAACAAGAAGAAAGTCCCTTTGAAGAAATTTCGAAATATGCGTACACTCGAAGTTATAGGCCCCCAAAGTTAGCCAGACATCGTCACAAATGACGTCATATCTTGACAAATAATGACGTACGTCGTGTAGGCGTAAAACATTACAATCAAAGTACTACCTAAAACATCTATTTGAATAGTATTTACCAATGAGAGAGTGCCACACAGGCAGGGCATGGAAATTCCATCTAAGTTTTATTCATCAATTATAAGCATTGCTGAAATATTGGAGGTCTGCTCTGAAGTTACGAGTGAACACAGAACATTTATCTCGTGGCAACAGAAGGAAGATACCACCAAAACTATTTTAGGAATAACCTAATTACCGAATCACCAGGTCGAAAAAGCAAGACATATTTGAATGCATGTAAACACTTGATAAGTCCCACAAAATTGAAGACATGAGAAAAGAAGGTGACTCTGTTATTTCATCCTGTAATTAAACGTTTCTTCGTAAAATTATGTTGAAAGAAAACATAAGAAAATTAATCGTTGCAACATCTGGTTTACGTATTCACTCAACCCAATAAATCTCAGGAAAAAATTGACGCTGCAGTAAAGAAATTCATGGCGCATTTGTAAGTCGATAACACTGACGATACATTGAACACCTGCCGTTCTCTCATGTATCAAAAATGTGTGGCAAATCAACACCTTTCTTCAAAGTTCATCTTTTCACACTTCCACCAACATGAATTACAAGCATGGTTAGACAACGATCTCAATCTTATGGAATAGTGAGGGGTAGTGTTGAATCGGCAGCTTTTTCCAGATCCGTGTCTGCAGATTGTAGCTCTAAACTTCCTCTTGAAAATAATCTCGTATATCGGTACATGCTAAACTGATGAATGGATGCGTTGCACATATCGGCGCGTTGGATTAACGTGTACCAGTTTGCGTGTCCATTGTCATGGAATTACTTGTGGAAATCGTCAGACTCTTGACAATTCTGATACTGACAACTCAGACAGTGACTGCTATGATGAGGGGAACAAATGTTCACAGAACAAACGACATGCTAAGGGAAATAAGTCTGAAATAATGGTGCAAACTTCGGGAGGTGATTCCTCACATCAAAACAAGAAACAAGTTAAAAAAAATCTGAAACATGCGTAGCTTTTGAGATATTTGCGCTCAAAATAAACTAGGGACCGCTACAAAAGACGTCATATATCGACAAATTTTTATATAAGCCGACACGGCATTACGTCTTTATTTGTCGAGATATGACGTCATGTGTGACGATGTTTCGTCAAATTTGAGGGCCTGTAGTGCCGAAAGTACGCATATTTCAAAATTTCTTTAAAGGGACTTTCTTTCTTTCTTTTTGATGTGAGGAATCACCTCTCGAAGTTTGCGTCATTTGATACTGTATATATGACGCCGTATACTTTTAACGGTGTCGGTAGTGGCCATATCGGATGGACCGCCATATTGGATGAAGCTCATATGGGAGAGGGAGGACTATTAACATGTTGTTATTTATGACTAATGGAACTTCTGTGCATGTTCAGAAGTTCAACAATTTTGCCCGGGTTACATCTCTCAGTAGACTGGGCTATATTGTTAGGGAAATATTTTTAACGTACACAATTCTCATAATAACAATAATAATTACAGAAAGATTTATTTATGTAATTACTGAATTATATAATAAGCACGATTTTCTCATTTTAAGTGTCTTTTTTCATCCATCCCTCACAGTTTTTGTAAGATTTTTTTTTCTATTCTCAGATTTTTTCCCAAAGTTTGTAGGGATTTTCCTTAAAAAGTGAAAAGTAAGAGGGAAACGGTTCTGGGAATATTGTTTGTTCATCTTCTGACTCGGCACATAGTTTACTCTAGAACCCACAAAGCATCATTCCCAAGAATCTCTTTCTTTACCTTAGTGGCGAGGAGAAAAATAAGTCTGTTTACTTCTAACCACAAAGCGTGCGCGTATTTTCTGCAAAATAAACCTAAAGGATGTCTGAAGGAAAAGGCAGAAAGGCTTATTTTTACTCAGCGCCCTCTTTTCCCTATAGAATTCCCTCTGTTAGGCACACAATGTAGAACAAAGAAAGGGAAAACCAATATATCTTGAGATTAAGATGATTAAATGTTACTACTATTTTGGTCCAGAGATGGGAGAAATATTTTCAATTTAAACAATTCTTAGAAAATTTTATTAATAAAGAATACTTTAGTTTTATATGCCAAAATTAAATTACTAACAAATGGAATCTGTATAAGTATTTGTAACAAGTTACAAGTAATAGAGAAAATAACAGTATAAGTAATTTATTAAATTTCCCAGGCGAAATTAAGTCATCAATAAAGAGAGTATAAATATTTTTTAAAAAGTAATAATTTTCGTGTATATAAATGTGCATGTCTGGCGTCGTGTACAGGTAGTATTAACTGATGTATTGATGTTAAAACTCAAGATCTGTTCTTTCCCTAAGTCCTAACCAATCCTCAACTTACAATTTAAGTCGTTACGGCCACAAACGGGTTTATACTGGTGTTTCTCCACTATCTGTACTCGACCACTTCCATTTATATCAGTACCGTGAAAGTTGCTTTACACTTCACTGCTCAATGTTTTACCTTGAAATTCTAACCAACGGTTTTGATGTCCCAAAGGTAAGTCCAACGCATACTGTTTACAAAAAACAAAGTGATGCCGAGTAGGTGAAGGCGAGTTATTGATAATTTGGTTTTATTTCTGGCACTACCTACTTTTGACTACTAAATATCATACTAAGGAACTAAAATATTGAGAAATCGAACTGGTTTCGATATATTAAACTAAAATATGGAACCAAAATCTCAAATTAAAATATTGAATTCATGTATCGAATCGAAATATGGAACTAAAATATCGATGTATCGAATATCAAGAAATTCCTACATTAAAATTGCAATAGTTTTAATGTCTATATTCATTTGATATATCGAAATCTGTGAACACCCCGAACAGAAGAGAGGCAATTCCGAACTAAAAACAGTGTAGCAATCTAACATAAGATTGTTCTATACTCTCCGTACCGTACCTTAGATTTGAATAGACATTTTTATGTAATTGTCTCTTGACAAATACTTCACTCAACTCAACTGCGTCCATGTAATCTTATTTGAAGAGCTTATTTTCAAAACGGAACATGTCCGTTGAGGGAAATTTTCCGTAGGCGTAAAGAAATGTATTTCTCTGGGAGAAAGAACACTATAATTGTGTGAACTGAATTGTCTAATATTGTAACTACAGACACTGTCCAAACTAGCAGCACTGAATATAGGCTATCGGATCAATATCGGACCAGTAACGGCCAATATAGACCAAGGTTGGTCCAGTATTGCACCGATACTGGCCCGATATCCTGTCCTGCTAGGGTAGTTACAATACTAGATAATTCGCACAATAAGTGCTTGTGCTCACAGAAAAATGGATTTTTTTACGCCTACTGAAAATTTTCCTTCAGTGGACAACTGGACATGTCTCGTCGTGAAAGTCAGCTCCTCATTTATTAAACGTTTTAGAACATAAAACTAATCTACACTCTACCTGTAATTTTTCAATTTTCTGACGTCCACTTGCACTATCTAATCTAGGCCTATATCTATATATGTATATGTGTGTTATATATACATTGTAAATTTCTCTAATTGTTACTGTGTTTGTGTACATAAAATGAACTCTTCTTGTACATTATGTGAGCACTCGGTATTTTTTACGTTTTGCTATCAATGGAGATTGCTAACTGCTTAAAACGTAAGTGCACAGCATTTATATTGACTTAGCTTAACTGCAAGAGGGAACGCATAATAATTTGCAATGACAACAATACGAAATGCGGTTACCGGTTTATTGGTGTTTTAAAGAGACCACATATACACGTGGTATCGTAAGCGATAAATCCTGCGTCCTCGGTTGAAACTCAGTACTGGACAGGGCGAAAGCTGAGATCGTCTCTGGATCGAAGTGTGAGCCTCCTTTCTTCTGTTCTTAGCTGGTCTCGAACTTAATTCTCTTCAACTATCTTCTAACGAATAGTGGTGTGTCCCCGAAAGGTAGACTACTGACTCTTACTTTGATAGGCGACAAAGATGAAAGGGCCTATAGAGGCTTCTCTTCTAAGACAGGCACCAATTTTGGCATGGGCTCTTATACTGCCAAATGTATTGAGAATCCAGAGTGGCATCATCTGCTTTTGATCATGTGACGGAGGTGATAATGTAAAATCTGGCCAATCACAGATGAGAGGTGTTCGCTGGACCCTGATCATGTGAGGTGCTAAAGATGTAATGTTATAGCCAATAAAAGATGAGCGTTATTTGTCATGATCACTTCTCTGCTATTCGAGACGTGTGAATGTAACTTGATATTTCATGTTTCTTTCTCTTCGTACGTGACATTTATTTAATTCCGTACATGTGGAAAATTCCAGAGATGTCTGAATCGTGATGTTAATTTCTTTAAGATCTCATGTTACAACCAGAATCATTGAAAATCTATTAACATTCTTATTACAGATGAAATATTGAGTAAAGCAACTAATACTTGAAAAATGGGTAATGTTTTTATATTACAAGAGAGAGCGAGATTATTCTATTCTATTCAAACTTTCTCTGATTTCCTTTCGGTGAAAACGTATCTAGAATTGATCCCACGGTCACACTAGGTATAACATTCATTAATAACTCAACAAAAATTATTATTCTCTGTTGGAAAGTAGGAAATGACGTCGAATATTTTAATTCGTCATACTCGGTTGTTTTTGTCGGTTTAACTCATAAGAGTAGATCAGGGGAATTCAAATGACGGACTCACTCCGGACCCTAAATCCTCTTTTTTCACCTTCGGACAAAACCCTTTTGATATGATGTAAAGAGCAGAAAGAAAAAAAAATATTATATTAAAAATGCGGTATTCATCAGAAACTACTAAAAACAACACAAATATTTTTTTCTGTATATGTATTATAGCCTACGCACTCACTTCACTAATTGAAATGCTTGAACATATATAATGTGAATTCTTGCTGATGTGTGTCGTAGTTATTTTTATATTTATTCATTATATTTTCGGTAATTAATCCATGTAGTACAGGATGTCCCTGAAATTATGTCATAAACTTCGCGACGGATTATTAACTTGAAAACAACACGAACATTTCTTTAAAGAAATTCCGAAATCTGCTTTGCTTCGGAGCTATAGGCGTTTAAAGTGACAGCGGCATCGTCACAAATAACGTCAAATCTCGACATGTAATGACGTAAGCAGAATCCCCGTAGCAAATCACACTCGAAGTAGTACCCAATATATCTCTTCGTACCAAACTAACCAATTTATTAATGTACTAAAGATTGTTGTATCTTTCTTTACATACAGATTTGTATTAGTTTTTGGGGGGAAGTGCAGGGAATTTTGAGGCTACCTCTTTCTTGTACCGAGCCCTTCCACCAGTTGGTAATACCGTTTGTGTTAAACCTTTGCAATTTCACTTGTCTTCATTCTTTGCTCAGTATTTCCGACAATCTCTCAGACCAGCAATTTACATTAAGTACAATAAGATTAAATAAATATGGACTCTATCCATAAATGGATAGAGTATGGAATCAGACTTAGGACCACTTACCTTGGTGTAGATGAAAAAATGTGAGCAGCGTGAAGCAAGTTGCAACTGGAAAAGAAGAAAAAGAAATTATTAAAGTCTTATTTCGTATTATTAATGTAATCACATATAAGATAATAATACTTTATTGAAATCAATATGTAAAAATATTTTCCCAAATATAAGAGTCCGAAGTAGAAAGTGGAGGAACACCTTAATAGAAAGACATGCTTGACGTTATACAAGACGTAACTATCACCACAACTTTCCACGTTCTTTTGCAAATCCATTTCTAATGATTGGTTTCATAACAAAAAATATCACATGTTAAAATGCTTTCCATTTCTTGTAAAATCTTACTTTTTCGATCTAGTACGTTTTGTAAAGGACTTTAAAAGTAGCTGTAAGGTTATATTTAGGATACATGTTGCCATGCGTTTCAAAATATCGCACTATGGTCTGAATGTTTTGTATATTGAAAGAGAGATAATGCCAAGACAGGTATTCTGCCATACAGTTCCCCGTAAGCGGTGTAATCCTAAAATTCTTGTGTAAACCCCAAGCTTTAAACTTTTAAAATTAAAAATAGATATAATACCAGCAAAACTCTTTTTACATATCTCCAATTCTGGCGTTATACCCCCAAAACTGGAAATACTGGCAGAATTCCTGGTCGGAGGAGAGTGGCCAACGTATAGAATGAGCAGCGAGAGCTGTATTGGGTACAACTGCTAGTGGACAGTGAGAGTAATGTTGTTAACCGTGGAAGAGTGAATTATTGTGGTAAATTGCAAAATTTAACTCCTGGAAAGCGACAGAGAATTTTCTGCAATTGAACTTAAGGTTGCGAATCTATTGGGAAAATATCTTTCGAAACGTGCAATAAAAATTTGGTAGACAAATTGCTTGCGACAGAGTCTGTGTAGAATTGGGTTCACCCCACAAACTGTTACGGAAACTCGTATGTTACAAAGCCTCGAGAAACCATCATTCAGAATTTCATAGCAATTTTCTTTTCCCAAACAACAGCTCGGTTCGCCACTGCCTCTAAAAATTTGGGAGAACAAAGTTCGGATTTTGAACTCCAAAGTCAGAGGTACAGTTTTTACAGTGTATTATCAACTCGAAGTTCTAGTATGAGAAGAAATTACGGTATAGGTGTTAAATTATTATCAAAAATAACTGTGATTTTAAAAAAAACACACACACACAATTTAGTTTTTCTTTGGTGTCAATTGCAAGCATAAGAAAATTTCTTAAAACTTTTGTCAGGACTAATAAAGAGAAACCATGATTATGAATGAGACAATAAAATAATTGTTAGAAAACAAACGCATCAGAATAAAATAAAGTGACCCAAATCATCTTTATCAACATGCACGGCAGTGCATGAGCCAAGTTCTTCACGTCAGAAAACGTTAGCACTGCCAGAAGCATGTTATACAGGAACAAGAGTTTATGGCAAAATCGACGATTTGGGGGCCCCGTAAGAAAAACGATGTTAAAGATAGGAATATGAGCTTTTGCTGTTAAGGAGATATGGTAAATATGTGCAGATGTACAAAATTTCATATTCGTATCTCAAATTATGTTCTAGTTGTGGACCCCTGAAATTGCACATTTTAGGCTAAGTGACTCACTCACTCACTCACTCACTCACTGACTGACTGACTCACTCATCATATTGTTTAGGGTGTTTGGAGTAAGCTAAAAACATGAAATTTGGTATGAAGGTAGAGGATGATAAGTAGATAAAGGAAAAATTCCGACATTTTGAAAAGGTCGCCATCTTGGATTCAAAATGGCCGCCAAACCTAAAATTTCAAAGAATACACAGCCTAAACGGCTAAAGATAGAACATTGAAATTTGGTATGAAACTACATCATTGGTAGCAAATTAAGAAAACTTTTTAAAAATTTGAAAAAGTCGCCAACTTGAATTCAAAATGGCCGCCAACCCTAAACTTTTAAAGAATACACAGCCTAAACGGCTGCCGCTAGAATAATGAAATTTAGTTTGACAGTACAACATTATTAGTAGATTATGAAAATATTACAAAATATCTCTAAAGACGCCATCTTGGATCCAAAATGGCGGGCGTCATAAATCCATTTTCCAACTGCTTGAGCCAGAGATACGAAATTTGGCATAATGATGTATTATCAAGAGTAGTTTAGGAAAACATGGCAGCTGAAATACCATTTTTCACATCGTTCGAGATAGAGAAATGAAATTTGGTATGACAGTGTATCATCACGAGTATGTCACGAAAATATAAGAAAACGTTAAAAATGTGTCCATCTTTTATCCAAAATGCCCGCCTAAGCCCCACTTTATAATGACTGAAGCTAGAGAAACGAAATTTGGTATGAAGGTGTACCATTACGAGTAGGTTAGAATAAATTCGGCTCGTCTCCCCTACTAGGTTACAGTTCCCAGCTGGAGCCTGATTGCAATAAAGGGGTGCGCCCCAGCAAGGCCATGTTGGAATTCTGGGGGCAGCGCCCCAATGAGGCGAAGCGAGTATATACATTACACAAGTGTAAAAAGCTGCGAAATACGAGCAAAAGCACCAGGGTTGCAAACTGTCCAGTCAACTTCTTCAACCTTAAAAAGTGGTGAAATGGAATATGGATGAGCCTAGTTCCTCGTGCCAACTTCCAATACTCCTGCATGTCCCACCAAGTTTTACTCGTCATAAACGTTACCATTGCCAGGAGCATGTTATACAGGCAGAATGTGGACGTTTCCCCATTCGGACGCAGCGCTCTGGAGTATGAGGCGATATCTGCATCATGTGGCGCAGTGCACTGCAGATTCTGGTTGTGATAAAAAGACGCAGTTCCTCCAAACTCCTCAAGTTCGATGCGCGGCCTGCCGTGGGATTCTTGGTGCAGCGACGCGATCGAATCGAGGGGAGTATCAACGCGTACGGCAGTGCATGCAGCCGAGTTCCACGTGTCCCAAAACGTCAGCATGTTATACAAGAAGAAGAGTTTATTGCGAAATCAGCGATTTTGAGGTTCTTTAAGAAAAAAGATGTTAAAAATTGAAATATGAAATTTCGAAGTATGACGGTATATCATCACTAGTAGATTACAAAATATCTGCAAAGACATCATTTTGAATCCAAAATGGCTGACTTCATAATCCATTTTCCAGACCGTTTGAACTAGATAAACGAAATTTGGCATAAAGGTGTATTAACAAGAGTAGTTTAGGAATAATTTACATTTTTGAAAAAGTTGTTAACTTGGATCAAAATGGCCGCACAAAAACTTTTTCCACACCATTCGAGCTATAGAAACGAAATCTGGTATGAAGGTGTACCATCACAAGTAGGTAACGGCAATGTAAGAACACTTTTTAAAAATCGCTTTCTTTAATTCAACATAGCCGCCCAAATACCATTTTCCAAACCACTGAAGCTAGAGAAACCAAATTTGGTATGAAAGTGTACCATCACGAAAATGTTTCAATAAATGGATCAAACCACCGCTATGAGGGTGCAGCCCCCGAGGCGATATGGGAAAAGGTCTGCACAGCATGGGGCGCTGTCCCCAGAAAGTCTGATCACAATAAAGGGGGCGTAACCCTAAAAATTTGAAGTTGGGGCGCACACGGAATTCTGGGGCAGCACACCCAGCGAGGCGAACCTAGTATATATATACACATATAAAAAGCTGTGAAATCCGAGCAAAACATCAGGTGATGTTCGAGCCTTAGGGTTGGTGGTGGTGGATTTTAGGGCCGCCAGAAGGAAGCAAATTTGCTGTATCATCACAAGTAGGTTACAATAAATATGGCAAAGCTTCCCTATGTTTCAATAAATATTTCATTCCCACGGGTGGTGGGTATGGGAAAAAATCTGCAACATGGAAGCACAGTGTCCTGGAGAGTGGTTACGATAAAGGGACGTAAGTACCCAAAAACTCGAAGTTAAGGCCGCAGCCAGCTACGGGGGGCGAGGACCTAAACGAGGCCGAGAGAGCGAGTATATATATTACACACCTACAAAAAGCTGTGAAATCCGAACAAAAACACCAGAGGTGCAAAAAGTGGAGCCAAGTTCTTTAGCCCTAAAAAGGTGTGAAATGGGAGACGGATGAGCCAAGTTCCTTGGTGACAGCATGTAACAGGAACAAAGGAACTTGGCGCGAGGTGGAAAGGTTCATGATCCTCAAGCTATAAGGGTGGTGGGGATCCTAAAACCCACTACGTCCACCGCCACCAACCCTAAGGCTGTTGCCAGCTCGCGCCAAGTTCCTTTGTTCCTGTTACATGCTGTCACCAAGGAACTTGGCTCATCTGTCTCCCATTTCACACCTTTTTAGGGCTAAAGAACTTGGCTCCACTTTTTGCACCTCTGGTGTTTTTGTTCGGATTTAATATACATTATTAACCTGTAATGGATAATATAATACGTTCTGATCATTCCTAGCACACAGAAAGTACTATCATCCTATGTTATATTTATTTTCCATTAAAATCATCTACTATGTTTGTTACTGACAGAGAATCAGGGACAGATCCAGGATTTTTGTGAGGAGGGAGCGCAGGTGGAATAGCTATGAAAATTCAATTAAATCTCTGTGAGGAGGATCTTCTCTGGATCCGCGACTGCAGTGAATATTGCTGAAAAAGCTATAGTTCGGATGTTCAGAAGGTTAAAATAGAATTTCACTACTTGCAAACTTATAAAAGATGTGTTAGATGTCACTTGAAGCAGACAGGACAAATCGTATGGATGATTGTTCTCCTCACATAAAAAGTAATGTTTTTGTTACACATTTTTTAAAAGAAAATAATTATTTTCATCAACGAAAGATAATTTGACGAAGTGCTTATAATTGTTATTATTTAGAATAATAGAAAGAACACAGAATCCCAATAGAAGAAGTACAGCATAGAGAGAAGTACTATTCTTTTTCAACCATCTGGATTAATTAAAAAGATATTGTGATATGGACCAATTGCAATTTAGAAGTAACTTCGACACATTACTGTGCCGCTCTGGTGTTACTTTATTATTAGTATTACTCTTTAAGTCTTTGGCATTAGAAGTCAATTCAACAGATGGAAAACCCTTCAACAGTTGTTCTGTCATCAATAGACTGTCATCAAGAACAGAATTTTTAGAAGGATAAAATAAATTTTCAACGAAATTTAAAGCTGCTTTTGTGTGGTATTGAACATACGTGTGTCCGAAATAACAAGGTATTGCAGTACATGAAGTTGTCATTTGGTGAACAGGGTTACAAACGATATTGAAGTACCCTATGTACTTGGAAGGGCACACTGTACCCTCTCCCCCGTAACTGCACGCCGCCGGTAAGGGTGTGAAGTTTACCAAGAATGTAAATTCTTTAGGGAGAGAATGGGATGTGTCTGTATTGGTCTATGTTTTGTTTCCTTATACAAGTCATTTAATCAGTCTACTCTTAATTAACTTATACTTCTTAAGGTTTGCTCTTTTTCAATTACTCATTAGTTATTAACATTAATTAAGAGTAAAATAATGTAAGAAAAACGTAAGCCTATTAAAATGCGAGATCTCTCTGTAAGGGAGTTAATGAATAAAAGCATTCTTTGAAATCTGACACTAAGCTTTTGGAATCAGCTTAAATAGAACTTTCTTGTAAGCTTCAAGTACTTTTCGTCTGAAATTTCTAAGCATTTCTTCGTTTTCAAAAAGAATTAATGAATCTACTTTTCTATTAAGTAAAACAGAGAAATGAAAATATAATATTATTTATTTATTTTGAATTTCTAATGAATTTCCCTTGCTTTCTTTTTTTTTTATTAACGGGACTTTTTAAAGTGTATCTTCTAGATTCTAGTACATGTCGTTCGTAGTATGTCTCAGAAATTACATTCTTGGACGAAGAATGGCGAAAGAAGGGTGGTTGGGTGTCAATTCAAGGGTCAGTTTCAGTCTGATAAGAGTCTGGTTGGAAATATCCCAGAAAACGGTAACTGGCGTCGTAAGCTATACGTTCGACCATAAGTAGTATCCGCATAGTTGATTCTTACAAGTAAACTTAGGGAACTGTAGACACACCGATTTCTTTGAAACTCCGGGAAAATTTAGTGAAAGTTTAAACATTTGGAGCCTCTTTCTCTGTTTTGGTTCATAAAAAGATATACAAATGTTTTTAACCAATCTTTTCACCTGCAAATCACGAAAAATGACGAAGTTCATGACTATATTAAAATTTACTGAAACATAGAAATTAGGGTCACGTATTGTGGGCATTATGGAAACTAGAAATATATAAATACGAAAATTTATTGACGACGACGTTTCGCCTAATTGTTTTAATCTTTTTCAAGTCTAACTAACACATCCACTTTCTTACATGCTTGTACACGTACATAATGTAAACATGCAGGTTGCAATTACAGCTATGATTTTTTTTCCAAAAGAACACATGAAAATATTTTTTGGGTTAGAAGTGAACATTTACCAAAAATAACAGCATGAAGAAAATCGTACCATAAAAACATCAACCAGACGAGATTAATGTTTTGTTCATATATGATTTAAATAGTTTGATATTTCACCATGAATTATAAAGATTCTCACAGTCGTTGTCATTTAAATTGTGGGAGAACCAACAGATTTTGTAACATTCTCTTACAAGAAGCTGACAAAGCTATACACTTAACTTTATTTTTTTTTTAAATCACACTAAGCGTAACGGTTTCAATGTAATGAAAACATCTTCCTCAGATGACACATTAATACACACTAACAGTTCATTAAAAATTACCAGAATCATTAACACTATTAACAAAAATAAATTACGGAATACATATCGAGGCACATAAATAAATACGTATGTCCCGAATATTAAAGTTTCAGTGTATGTACAATAAATATAACAATTTTCAAATCATTATTCAATGATAGTGTCTGTCAATACACAACAACATGAAACTAGGCTGTAAAAAAACGCGAAGGTGTTTTTACACGCCAATGCCAATTCCTATATTACATAATTAATTCAAAAACTACTCTTATATAATTTAAATGAGCATTTCGAAATACAAAATAATGGAACAAGAAACAGCTTTTCTCTAATTTAGTAAAACGGTTATTAATAATATGTCAATATATCTTTTCAAAATATTATATATTGACAGTATAATATATTAGCCATAAATTTGTAAAATTCTGTTATATGGCATATACGTATATTGCCAATATATTTTAGTACATGGGTATTGTTTAGAAAAGCTAGTTCACCATAACCGAATTAATGGGGAAGTAGGTTTCACTATAAACTGTAATGACAAACTACACTTATCAGTCTTATAGAAGATTGTTTTCCCTTCAATTAGAAAAAAACGTTCGTGCAAATCGGATGAAAATTGACAAAGTTGTGACAATGTTAATATAGTCATGAACGTTGCCATTTCTCGTGATTTGTAGGTGGAAAAATTTGTTTAAAATATTTGTAAATCATTTAATGATCCAAAACGGAAAACAAGGCTATAAATATTTTCACTTTCACTATACTTTCCCCGAGTTTCAAGGAAATGAGCGTGTCCACACTTCTCCTAGGATTGTTTGTTAGGAACAGTCGTTACCACGTATCTAAGCGGGTTATGCATGCAACATGCTACATCACAAAACCGCCAAGCTGCGCCAGTATATTTGGATTGCTATTCTAAGCAGAATTTATAAGTTCTGTTGCTAAATTTTGCTTTGTTCCTTATATAAAATTTTGCTGTTGTATGAAGTCCCATTAAAAAAACAATGATATTTTCGTAAATTTTTGGTCGAAAACAAGCATTAACATTGAAATAACCACACTAAGACTACGTACTGATGAAACTGAGTCCTTCAGGATAGTAATAATAATAATAATGGTAATTGTTTTTTTTAATACTAAGAACAGCATTGTAGAAAAATGTACAGCCTCATATAGCACTGGGTCACTGTATATGATATTAGTATGTTCTATCATGACATAATAATAATGTCAAAACCTTTTGTAAATTATATTTACTTCACTAATATTAAAGTTAATAGGCATATAAAAGCATCCATTATCCTACATCTGATAAGACGTAGTGATTCGTGGATTCACACATAATTTGAATATCCTTAAAATTGTTATAACAAGTCAACATTATTTGCGCTTTTGTATTGCAACATTCCTAGCAGTAAACTGTACTTGCGTAGTGCTTCTTCCGAGTGCAAACTCAATTTTTTTAATATACATTCCCCCTTTTTCCCCTGTATTTTTCATGTATGTGCTGCGCGATACAGGTTGAGATCACAAGGATGTCTTCACATTAAAAGTACGCTGCAGCGAAGCAGAACTGTGCGTTAATAAACCCATATATTCAAATGATGGCGCGGAGTGAAAAGGAGCAACGTATACATAAATAATTATATGCGTTCAGTACAAAATCGGTTTTCTCCACTCCAACGTTCTTTCTTTCCGTGCGGCTACCCTAAACCTCACTCCTGCAAAGAGTTTGAAGCAGCTAAAAGTTGCCATTAGTCTCGGAGGAATCGCCGAAGCAAAGCTCAATAAAGAATCTCTAACGAATTACCGATGTTATTTCTGGCAGCCAGCAAAGTCACCACGTGGATTTATGAGTGCATGCATGTCGTGTCTACCAAAGCAGACGGCACGTAACTAACGCTACATCATGTGGTTTCATCACCCAAATAAGTGTATTCACCACAAAATAACACACAAAAAAGGAATGTACTATAATCACTCTTGCTTGAGGTCATGTTGAATAGATCTTCGAAGTAAAGTATACAGACTGAGCAAAGGACCATTTTTTCCAGACTCTTGCTGTATTCCTTTTACAGTATTTGGAGAAACAATGTAAACATATGGTGCTTGGATTATAGCAATTGTAGTCATAATATTATTAAAATTACAAGTTTGAATTTTTCTTCAATATTATTACATATTAATTCTTATAAAATATATATTCCATTATTTACGTTTCGCCCTTTACTTGCTTTCCTAGTTCTATAGACCACTTTTCCTCTTTACTTGTTGAGCCACTGTCCGTTTTGAGTTATTCTCGTGAACTTCACTTTGTTTCCAGCAGAGCTGAAAAGGGTCGCCGGGTTGCTTTGGAACAGGTCACCAAGGCTATGCTTTCGAAGCGGCCTGATGCCCTTACCCGATATTACCATACGCTGACATTTTAGTTAGGTGAATGTGGCTATGTTTTCTGTTTGGATCTTGTCTTAAGCGTTAACTTTAAAAGACTAAAAGTTAACTGAAGAATGAAAAAACACGGCCTAAATGAAAATTCTACAACGGACAAAATTATTTGCGGTTTAAGAACTGAATATGATTTTAAACATTTTAACAGTTTTTCATCTTGCTTCTTGAACCGCAAATAGTTATGTCGGCTGCAGAATTTTAATTTTAAGTTGTTTTTTTTCTAGTTAACTTCTAGTCTTTTAAAGTTCACGCTTAAGACACCATCCAAACAGAAAAGATAGCCACATTCACCTGACTAAAATGTCAACGCAGGAAAAGTTCGTTTTAAGCATGCCAAAATGATTTTACAAAAACATTTATATTCAGTAGTACTGTTATTTCGATACAGTCTACGAATAATTTCAAGGGATATTGAATAATATCTAATGTCATATAGTGTTCTTGAGTTTAGATGGAATAAATCAATGTATCTTTGATAATCCTCGCCAACGTGTTGTGTTTCTTACATTTATAAACAAGCCGCAATTAGATTCGATAATCTCTAATATGCAAATTAGATGAAGTCTGAAACTCTGCCGTGAAAGTACTTGAGTTTAATGAATGATATGAGATACAATTAGAATTAAAAACACATCTCAGGTAAAAACTGAACTTTATTTTGTAGGATCTGAGGAAGCTTTATGGTTGGGCATCCCACATGCACACTTTGTTGAGAGTTACTTCCGAGGAAACTTAATATTTCATCTTCATTTCTACACCTTTTCTCTAAGAAAGAAAAGAAAGCTGCACTAAGCCTTTTATCCCAAGGGTGAAAGACATCTTTCCCGATGAGGTCACCTCCACAACCTTTCCACCAACATCACCACCATCATCATTGTTGGTACTACTGATACTAGCTCCACTGGGCTCTCACACAAGCAAGCAGGTGGTAGTTACTCGCTGGCTGTTGTGTCACACAGCTTGGCTCTGTCCCAAAGTACTTCTTTCACCCCGTTTTGCTCGTCGGCCAGACATAGAGAGGGGGACAGGTTATACAATCTATCGCCAAGCGGTTTTCCTGGCTTGGCTCATCTGTGCTGATCTCCAGTTGCCTCGACTAATGGGGCCTCGGGGAGATTCAAGCCGACGACCAGAGCGTTGAGTAGCAAAAGCTACACCTGGGACCCACGGCTACTCCTATTCCAATCAAACGACAAAAGCTCTGTGACGCTAACTCGCCACAGTAATTGAGTTACGTTCTCACTTTTTTCTTCTTTATTCTTTAGCTATTCATTCTCTTTTGCCTCCCTCTCATTCCTTTCTACATTTTAACCCTCTCTTTTTTGTTCGCTGTGCCGTTTTTTGGGAGGAGAGCGGAAATGAGGTTTCTATGGCGATTACTTTGACCATGTTATTTAGTTCTTCCTGTTCAGTTCTTCCGTTAATTACTCCATTGTAAAAGTGGTTGTACATAGATCAGAGGGTTACACGATCTAGTAAATGTGTAATTGAAAGGAGTACATTACAGAACATCCCTCTTCTCTTTATTTACTGGTGGGCGTGAATATGTAAGAGTCGGACAAAGAATGACAAAAATGGATCATTCCGCTCAAATAGAACTCATTTAGTTTTGAGATAAATACATATAATCTGGTCAACAGATGTAACAGTTAAATTGATTAATCCAAACAATATTTATGGGGAAATTTATTAAACTCTCCCTCCTCTACAAGAAAATAAACTTAGGACGCTTGTAATGTTGGTTGCAGGGATTCCAACAGAATTTTCAATTTGGGGGAGTGTAAAGTCAAAATTAGGAGGGCGTAAGTGGAGTTTTCATGATTTCTATCGATTGTTTAACGTAAAATATTAAAGTTCAAGGGGGTGTACTCGAGAATTTGGGGGGTGATACCCCCAGGGGGTGTCTGGCAGAATCAATGGTTGGTTTCTATATCTGTTTATCCATTCATAACGCACGCAGTTCGACGCAGATCAATAACGGACGATTAGCGATATCGATTGATGTTATCCGATATTGATGAACATCGAATGGCAAACATTTTTACCGATATTGGGGATTGATGCTGATCCGTATCGATCTTGATCGCTATCAGAACACACCATATTACATTGAGAGAAATGTACTGTTTTAATAAACGAAATTACATACATTTGTACAATAGTTTTAGAAAATGAGATCTTTATTACATCCTGTCTTCATTTTATTAAGCGTTCTGTCTTGAGGACCAGTTCAAACTTTCCGCACTTTTGTGAGGCTGGATTCAAACCTGCAATATTGTGATTTGTTATCCATCGCTTTAGCCACGCCCACTACACTACGGAGCCATCCATCGAGAATGATACGTTAATTTTGCACTTCATAATTCAGACAATGTAATGTAATGACATAGATAGTATTTTCATTACGGGGTAACTTTAATTACGAAGCATGTAGAAGTTTTATATATAACACCTCTTATTGTTCCACGACGCTCTTCCGAACGATATCGGTCAATGTGGCGCGATGACATCCTCAGACAACGACATTTATCTAAACTTCAATATTTTAATGTGCCACATTTTACTTTAGCATGTCTTCTGTTTGAAATACAATGAGGTTCTTCAGTTTCAGGAATGGGATTGAATGTCAAAATATCAGTCAATATAGCCCCAGAACGGGCAACTATGATCGATATTCGCTTTATTGGCCCGGTATTGGACTTATTTCCTTGTACTACTAGGATAGTGTCTTAACGAACGGGAACTGCGAACTAAACTGTTCAGGCAACTAGTAACGATACAACTCTTTTTGTATGGTAATTTGGTGCTACGTGTAGTTCTGTGAAATTTGATCATATCACATTTTGATTGTCACTGTTCTTTTTCGGATTTTCACGGATTCATTCACCTTTACTTGCGTTTCACATAAGAAGGTGCGGATTACAATTACAAATCTTTCGTTCCTGTATTGTTTGTACGCTGCACATGCAGTACAGTAAACAACAAAACGAATTCAAACTTGTGACAACTGTACTAGGCGCTACTCAAAACATGATTGTTGTACTTTTAAATCGTTGTGGTATGCTATGAACGTTCAAGGTTTGGACAAAATTGGAAAGGTCTCCGAACGTTTATGGGTCGTCAATTTTTTCACAATTCTATTACAGATAAAATACATTATAAAACTGGTGTTTATCTGTTGTTTGTTTTTCGCATTATGGCTCTGCTTTAAAAGCAAAATAGCCTAGATTGTTTCAGTGAACTAAATGAAAGAAAACAATATATAACATGAATTTTTATAACAAATACCTAAAGGACATTCTTAGCAGAGAATTGATACTAAATGTAATTGATCACAATTAGGCGTTAAACGTTTTAAATAAAAATACGTTTACAATAATTCAATTATGATTTTATGATCAAATTAATAATAAATATAGAAGCACGAGTTCAAAAGATAAAGCAGAAAAGAAATCACATTTTCAACCCAACTTATTTTACCGATATGTGAAACCTATCATTTGTTCCAGAATTGACTTTTCCTAAGTACAATTTCTACGTTAAATTTACACAACTGTTTACTTTTCAAGAATATAAAGCAGTATTATCCTAGCATGTGTCTCCTAGAGGGGGCTTGATACAACATCGTAAAAATACCTTATATTAATAATCCTATAAAATCGTACACTTTAGAAAATAACCCTATCCTTTTCAGCAGAAAAACATCTTAATGTGAATTTTATAGTTTGATGGCAGGGCAATCCTCAATATTACACACGATATACCAACTCTCACCTCAACACACATACGTGGTAACAAACCAAATGAGACCGTAGATTATGAAATATTGTTTGATCACTTGCACGAGTCAGTTACAAATTCCACTAGGGAAAGGCTCTTCGTTTTGTTGGCATTGTTTCTGACTGATCGCAGAGATATGCGAAGGGTAATTAAGATACGAAAACCTAGCATAAATGGTTCTCCTCAGGATATGATCAATAATTTAAAAATATATATTTTATTGAAGTTGTGCAGTACAACAATAAGAAGACCAAAAGACTAGCAATATGGCGTCAGGATATTAAAAATGCAATTTCCCAATGTATTTTTCTAATTAATCATTTCAATAATTCTAACGAGAGTGCTTCATAACAGTTTAGGGTAAACGTTTTCCAGTGATTATGTTGTTGTTATTTCGAATTCCCTTTTTTTGTCTAAATTGAAGGAACCGAAATGTCCTTAAATTAATGACAAAAACAGTGTATGTTTTACTTTATTCTGACGGACTATTTCGTTTAAAATTAATTGTCTCTGTTGTCTCATTATTAATACTATTTTTTTCCTTCGTTCGGAACCGCTGTTTTAGAATGGAGAAACAATATTAACTCCTGGATTTTCTTTAACAAATTGTATTTTTTATAAACATACTGTAGCTCTGAATGCACCTTAACTAATCAATAATATGGGTTACTCAAACTGCTTTAATTTCAAATTGTTAGATAGATGGGATTGAAACACTCGCGAATGAGTGTTTATGGTCAAGGGCTGATCCTAAACTTACAATTAAATAAAATTATATTTTTTCAAACAAATATTTAATTTATTAATATATGTACTAATTTATTATTTTTTTTAATGCGTTGACTTTCGTGTGAGCAGAATACTTATTATCATATACGAATACGCATGTTCTTATATCACGTGGATGATTGTACTCAGATCATTTCCTAATTTCTTTATTTCTCTTCAGTACAAGTAATTCATCAGGTATAGAGTAGAGCCATATCTCCACACTAAAGATTTGGTTGTCGTCAAAAGATGATGTCATATGAGTCTCACAGATCATCCATCAATTTCTGCTGCATGAAGACGTAGTAATTCTTGATGTCTGATTAGCGAAGGGAACAATGGTTTCGCTGATCTTAAGCTGTTTCATGTTTGCATACATATCTTTGTTCTATGCCCTTTCAAACTAATGTTTATGTCCATACTTTCTTGTTTTTTTGTATGTGGGTACTCACATCTTATTTTGAATATTCTGGGATTTTATTTTGTTTATAAGTAAAATTATGGCTTTAAAATGAAGTAGTTAGTAATTATAAAAACTTCTACATCGATTAAAAATATAATGATGAATGAGAACATATTGGAATTCAGTGTATCCAACCCCCGTTCGCCAATGGTTACGACCGCTGGCTTCGGATAACAACAGCGCCAGTTCTTTATGCATGGAAATATGCCATTAATTTGTTTATGATCCTTAATTGGAGTGGTCACGACCAGGGCCGCAGCTTGGATTTTTTCAAACTTTGTTTTAGCTACCCGTTTCGAAGAAGCAAAATGCGTACGAGGACAGATTTAATTAGTAAGCGAAAGTAAGCCTATACAAATGTTAACTAAGCTTTACGAATTCTATTTTCTTCAGCGCATTTTAAAGAACTTATTAAATATTTTGTTATGTGTAACAATATAAAATTAATAAAGGATATTAAAAAATACCGTTTTACAAGCCTAATCGTGGCCATTGAATGCTAGTCGCGCACCCATTTTAGGGTTTTAACATATTTTATTCTATTGATAACAGACTGAGTTCTGGGGTAGAGAAAGTTAATCGGATTGTAACTTGCAGTCTGTTTTTGGAGGTCGTAGCTCTGTAAGTAGTTTTATCTTAAACATGTGAGTAGATCTAAAGGACAAATAAGGTGGTTTCAAAATATAAACATAGAAATATAATTTATGGGTTACCGGCATATCTCTTCAAGGTCTTGAATAGATTTAGTAAGTAACTCAACAAGTACAAAATAGCTAACATTGGGGACTACACATAAATATACGAATTGTGTTCCAGAAACCGAATACAGAAATTATACAGAAGTAAGAACCACACTTTTTAAGATCTAGAACAACTCAATATTTCTAGCTGACTGGAGGAACCGAAGTTGGAGCAAATATAATCACTGTTCATAGTCTCTGACACTTTGTAAGGAAGCAATTAGATATAATTCCTAATAGTATTTGCGTCGCGAATGACAACGGCGTTTCATCTTAGAATGTCTGTTCATGGTTAAGATGTCTAAAGTGGTAGCACTAAATTTCCGTTTAAAGATTGTCCAAGTTTACTGACAAAATGTTCTAGTACATTGGAACTAAGTCGAAGTTTATAAGTTCGAAACTTGTAATTTTCACTTATCGTGGTGATGCCAATACTAACTGAATACGGAGATCTTAACAGATCAAAATCTGAATAAGACTGAGGATAGAGAAGGGAAAAAAAGAAAGGTTTTAACGTATTCCAATTTGGTATGTCACTTCGCAACATCTTGGTAACCATGTCGTCATCTAGCTGGTATTCTGGAAAAGTAGTTGTCGGAGGTTTCTCATGAAGAGATAACCTTGTAATATATGAAATCACTTACTGACTCGTGATCGGCAGGTGTTTTGAAATTGACACGTGTCTGTTTGGTTCGCACTCAAAAGAAGATTTGTATCTTTGCTACTCTGGGAATCAAGGTTACGATGATTATTATTATGTATTGGCATTGAACATTTCATAAGCCAAAACGTGCCTTAATTGCAGTTGATCTGCTTGCGTAATTGGGAAAATATTCACTCTTTCTTGTGTGCAGGTGTTACTCGCTCAACATACAACGAACACGTGTTGCTACGAATAATGGATGCTTCTCATGATAGCAATGATATCACGTGTTTAATATTAACGAAATATAGTTCTGTAATTGGTTCTGGAATGAGAGAAATTGATGGCAAATATATATCCTATTATTGGCGTTGCTAATCCATTGATCAAGTCTTTGGACATACACCTCGGAGAGTCATTTATTTTCTTAACTAAACTGCTACAATATTAAAAAAAAAATCCAAAGGAATATTGAAGCTGTTTCCTCTATTCATAATTGTTTTTGCGAGGTATACAACACAAGATGTTTTCAAGAGCTGCAAATTTTATAAACCAATTATTAAAAAAGTAGTACTTAAAAAAGATGAAATAGGAAGGACTCGAAAGAAGTGCACTACAAGCTTGATGATAGTATATTTTCAAATTTCAAATTTTTGAAGTCTGCACCCAATTATTAGCTAAAACAAACAATCGCCTAGCCTTGTAGTTACTATAGGATAGGTACTATACGGTTGTAAGTTGTTTTTATTTTGACGACAAATTCGAAGGTCTGGAAACAAAACTAATGATCTAAAGCGGATCATACATTAAAAATTTATGACTGAATATAGATTTAAAATATTAGAAATATATGAACATTCCAGATTGAATTGAAATTATTTTTAGGTCGGTGAAAATTTTGGCACGCAAGTAATTGAAGCTAAAAGTATTTGCATGTCTGTACGATTTCGAAAAGGCAACAAGCATTGTTGACTTGAAGTAATTACTTGACGTTAAACAAGTTACAAACGGCGCAAATTCTTTATTTGATCCTTTGTAAGAGTTTTTGTTCAGTGACCTTAACCATAATGACATCAACGTTAAGGTTCATACTGCCTCTTTGTTTCATCTTCTTCTTGTTCTTCGTTACTGATGACTTTGAGTCGTATTGCAGGATATTGCCCAGGAATCGAGCAGAAATAAAACTCCGGGTATTGCCCACACTATCAAAGTTAATTCGTACTGTTACCTCAAACATTTGGCCCCATTGTCTGAAATAAGGTCGTGTGGCGTAATTGAGAATAACTATTTGGCTTGAAAAAGTCGGGTTTTGTTGGCTCTAATATCAGAAAAGCACATTCAGTACAGTATTTCCTGAAATAATTCCTTAAATGTGTTACTACGACCTAGAACATTAAACTCGTGTACTTACCTTCATCATACTGACTAAAAAAGTTCCAGTAGTATGAACCTACCGTACAAGGTGGCTCTATAGATGCATTTATTTAAAACAAATAATCATATCAAGTAACAGTAAAATATTGGTTAGAAGTCTGTTTCGTCTTTTATATTTTATTTCAAAACATTTACGTTTTATCAAGTACAATTAACCCTACATGGTAGGACCTGATATTTCCACTTCCTCTCCAAAACCTAATTATTTTTATCAACGAAAAAGTAGCTTGATTGGAATTCCGAGCTCCTCGTTACATTCATAGATTCTGTACTGCTGGAGCTGAACATAAGAAATATTGCAGAAAACGGTCCTACACACGAGCGTAATTTGTGTCGAAATTGTACGCCAAAATATGGATGCTACACTTATTGTTTTCTGGACTGAAAAATATCTTGCTCTGTCTCACATAACGGCTTATCGAGTATAGGTCCTCAGAAGAGGCTCAAACGTCCTGATAGTTAAATGAAATTGTTTGTGGCTAGATGACATGCAAATTCAATGTGTATTCAAATCTCCCACATATATGAACGTATCAACAGTCATTCCTTCGGCTTCGCTTTAATTATTGTTTTTATGTTGAGTTAAAGTATAGTTTAACGTAGCGCATCTTTTCTTCAAATGACCACGAAAGTTGAAACAAAGGAAAATCCAACAAACAACAAAATTAGAAGGCACAGCAAGAAGTTGGAAGTTCTATAAATTATACGAATGCTACATACCGTCACGCAGCACGCGTAGTAACAGCATAATGGCTTACATCTCAAACGTCGTAATAGAACAACACAAATGAAATAATAACTTTGCGACAGTGATCAAGATATGTCTTGACCATAGGGGATGTTACTGGACGTCCTCATATTTTAATAATGCTGTTCAGATACCATCCCTCCAAATGGAGTATGAAATCCTTTCTTACCGTCGATTTGTAGGTCCTGACTTGTCTCCTCTTGCATCATCTGGAAAAAAACTTGTGATGCGGAAGAATTTCGTTAACAACAGAAACGATTATCGCATTGTAAAGAAATCATTAGAGTTACAGCTAAGAGATTCTTTTCATCGTATCGACTCGAATTTGAGTAGATTGATAACACAAGTATGTGCATGCAAAAATAAATAAATTATTAATTTCACGGTCACGAGACAATTTCTCCCGTTGGACATAGTCTTTGGTATATCCACAACAAAAATATATGCATACACTGGAAAACAATTTGTAAACGAGTTAATCTTGTTACGAACATTCGAAATCCACACTCATCTTCTAGCAATTTTAATCACTTTAAGTTATTAAAAGATGGTTTGGTAACTGAATACTCTAACATCTCAGTTGAAATAATGGAAGATGGAGGAACGAAAATAGAACCTAAGGAAACTTTAGATAGAAGAACATCTTAGACCATGAAAAATACATAGACAAGAATTTGAAACTTAGGATACAAAATTGTTGGAAGAGAAGTTGAAAAATATTTTCAAACACGAGCAAAGATATTTCTCTCTTCCAAGGAGCAAAACAAGACGTAGGAAGACAGTAATGAAGAAGAAGAACTAATATTAAACAGCATTAATTCCATTGTAGAACTTCCAGCAAAAGTTGTCTACCAAACGAAGTTCCTTGACGTGGCTTGATGTTTTCAAAAACCAAAAAGCGAGAGGATGAGATGAGAAAATTCAAGTTGCATTAATAAGAGTAAAGTTTCGGCAAGAATCTACTGACAACCTGCATGGCTGAAGCTCAACATCACTTCTGCCTGATATGAAGCGCCAGCATTCAACGAGATTTTATTTGGTTCAAGTTTTATGAAAATACTTTTTACTTTTCTCATGATAAGCTTTGTATTATTAATTTTCCCAACAGATTTGTATTAAGTTATTGATAGAAGATTACTGTAGTGATAATTGTTCCCGTTTATTGGTATGCATATTTTCTCAGACGTTGTCTATTTCCTTCATATTTATACATGTGAACTCCTCTTCTCTTGGATTATACCTGAATCCAAGAGAAGAGGAGTTCACATGTATAAAAGAAACAGCTGAACACTGTACCGGGGCCAGCTCACTAGATACAATTATACTACAGAAACAACAACATCCAAAACAGATTATAATTAAAGATCAGTCCTTCATAACACTAACACAAGATCCAAGCAGGGAGCCCAGTGTAGAATTAAAGCCTATATAAATATCTCGTCTTCAGAAACAGGAAAATATTATCTTGTAATATAAAAGAAAGAGTAAGTAAAAAATTGGGTAAGTTGAATCGAAGAAACCCACATATGAAGAAATGGTTACACCAACAAACAACTAGAAAGAATTTGAACACGATAGTGAAGAAATATCGGTTTCGAAATTTATTGTACAGTGCATGACATATCAAATAAGATAGTTATGGCTTACATCAATGCGGTCCAGTATCGGATCCATAATTTTGCTGACGAGGCGCAGGGGCATTTTCAAGATTTTCCAGCTAAGATATTTTTAAAATATCATAGTTCCTTTCACATTGTTAAGTTTTATCATGAAATATGACACCGGTGTTCTCGAAATTGATATTTATAAATAGATTAGATTTGTTTGGAAATAAAGCGAAGGTTTTTCCTTCGATAACGTTTTGAAATATTGCTATAATAAATATTTTCAATTGAAGGGCGCCCTCTCTCTCTCTGGATCTGCCACTGATGGGATCACATGTGTATAATGTAATGAAAAGCAAAACAGCATTACCAAACAAAGTATCTTTCACAGATTCGCAAACAGTATAAGTCACAAGCCACTAAATGTAACTTCAGTGTCTTCTTCCAAGAAGCGATTTGAGATGTGTTCACATTCGCTGTGAGAAGTAATCTAGGAAGAAAAACGTTTTTTTTTCTATCAGAGATGAGTATCGATTTTCAGCAAGGCGTTGTATTTGCAACAGAAACCGAATCTATAGATAAAGATGTAGGCCAAATCACAAAATTTTATAGACAGTAGAATATGTTCCTTGTTCAAGGTTAAAATAAATCTTCAGGAGAACATAGTAAGGAAGTTCAGTACAATCTAAACAGCAAGAGGTGTCTCAAAAACAACTATACGGTAGTAAACCGCGTGGTACACGACACTTTCAAAGAAAAATGCCTAGCGTATAATAAATACCTAAGGCTGTAAATGCACCGGAATGTATCATTATGCTAGAACGTACGCTCAGATCCAGGGCCCTGGAGACGCTTGCCTGATGTCTTAGACCTCACGCATACCGAAGTTGGCAAATGTCTCTCACGTGATGCATTTAAAAGATAATGGAATGGAATCTGTAATGATTCATTTTTTGTCAGTGTGTCAAAATGATGAATGAAACGCAATTAAAAAGATGTATGTTTCTGTGTTCAAGTGATTTATCTTGGTGCGTTATTTCAACTCTTTCTTAGTTTCTTCATAGCAACATTTTCGGAGAAGCATATTTAATTGAATGTTTTATTATAGGTGTACATTACCATTTAAGATATTGCTATACGTATTGGATAGTCCATCATGTAAATACAATCAATCAAACTTATATACTAATATTTGTATTCCCTACGCTTATTTTATCCGTCACAACCAATTAATTCTTTGAAGAATTTTGTTGAACAGAAGAGCCGTATTTTGTATATTAACACCACAAAAGACGCACTTCTGAGCAGTTGTGGAATAATTAACCAGAGTTTTATTAAACTCACTAAAATGCAAACCGTAAGCAATCGGTAATAGTTTTGTTTCTCGCAAACAGCAAAAACTTAACCACGCCATCTTAATTAAACCGTATTATTCACATTATGTGAGTCAGCCACCAATTATTTGAAACTTTTTTTATTTGTATCGTGTTATGCGTTTGACAATATACAACTTAATATTTTTTGTATGTTAATTAACCAGTAGTTTCAAACATTTTGTCTATTAATGTGTTGGAATTTACTTGCACCAGTTCATAAGATGTACGACATTGTATCAACCTAAAACTTATGTTCCAAAATGAGATAAAAATGTAAAGATTATGCATTTCTCGGCTGCATTTAATGTAAACATAACATCTATTGTGTTCAGTACCATTCGCTTAGCTATATTTTTTCGAGAGTCCTCTTAAGTGAAAACGGAAAAGTTTCAGAAAATTAAAATTATTGGAAGAAGTTTCGGAATTTTTCTCTTTATACTTTAATTTTGTATTAATTTAAGTCTCCACGCTTTTGATAGCAAAGATAATAACAATCTATATATTGAAGAGCAATTGAAGGGCCAAATGCAAAAAGCATTAACTCATATTTTGTAGTGAAAATGATATTATGGTGTTAACTGACGGGTTCAAAATCTTCCACATTTGATGTTTTAAAATCAGGTATGTGCACTCATTCCCAAGGCTGCTAAGGGGGTCGCCTCTTCAACTGACCCGCAAAAAGCAGTTAACTCCTATACTTACCGAGCAGTTTCTTCTCTCCTGATCATTTTTTTTGTGGGGGGGGAGTTGCCTGATTTTCGCATTTGATCCTTCAACTAAAAGACATGGAAGCGTTGAAAATAGATCCCAACATGGAATGTTAACGAACTGATATATACTTGCTCAAAAGGCACGCTATTGGGATTTCTCTGGGGAAACTGAAAAATAAATCCTGGGAATTTCAGTAACAGGATCCGTCCCAGAGCATAAGTCCGTGACCATGAGCACTAGATCATGGATCGTCGGTGTCCATTTCAATGAAAAGAGTACCATAAGAGAAGGATACCATAAGATCTTAGAAACTTCCAGCCAAGTAGTGTACAGATTGCACATACTTAATAAAAAACTTTTTCTCAAATTATTTTAGACGTAGGTACTACTTGAATTAATTGTTTACAATCTATTAAAATTAAATAAATTGGATACTTACCTCAAGCAATTTAAATTCCATACATTTAGAAGTCATGATACACATATATAATTTACTGATGATTTTTGATGAAGAGTTTTTTTTGTTTTTGCACTGTCTTAATTTCCCCTTAATACACTAAAATAATTCAATGAATTCTCTGGTGAAAGCAACTAGTAATTGTAATCACCATAAGAATGTTCTTTTATGGTGACTGCTATTGTAGAACCGTTTCCGCTTAAATAACCGCAAAATACTTAACGGTGACTGAGAAACGAGTTGAGTTTTTCCATGTATATAATTGAAAACTGGAAAGCAATCTTAAGGACATGAGCAATCTCTCATTTCCAATATTTGTTTCCGAGTACATCCAACATATCTCCGATTTTTATGCCAAAAAACAAAACTGTATTCATAAAGTGTGATCACTATGCAAAATTTAGCAAGCGTGCGTCTCACCAGGGCAGAAAACTTAAACGTGGAAAGTTATTTGAACAGAGTCTAACGAACGGGAGAATAAAGCTGAAACTGATAACCTTGTTCAATGAAACAAAACCTCATAACACCTAAAGCAAAATCACATGTTAGTAAATATACGTATCTACGTTAAAATTAGCGCGAGGTTTAATTTGTATTATTTAATAAATACGACATATTTGAAGTACTAGTTGTGTTACTTGCTCAAGTCACAAAATTAAAGAATACAACTTTTAGTTGACCTAGAGGCGTGCTCTTTCCCTCTAGTGTCATAATATAGAAGTATATCAGATGCGCAGATGAAGCGCCTCATGGTAGTTCTTAAGGAAATAAATTACTTTAGTTTAAGCGACATTTCCAGCATTTTGAAATCATTCATTATTTTTTTCAGATCCAAAGTATGGAGTTAAGTTTAACTATTTCAGTCAAATTTTGAGATAATCGTGAATAATTTATGGATATACATTTGAAGACTATTCACATGGAAATGACGCATAATGGTTAAGAATAACAAAGCAAGTACTAGATAGGGAAATACTTATGTCGGTAGAAATATTTATTTTTGAAAATGGGTTTCGTGATTCATGTTGTTAGTAAACGTGGTGATAGTCACTTATTTTTCAAATGCTTCTTTTGGCCACTATGGATTTTAAACTTCACACGTCGAATAGCAAACACGAATTATTTTTTTAGTCTCATGAGCTTACTCCACCAGGATGTTACTAATGTTCGGTTTCTCGGAATTCATTTAAATATCTCGGAATAATAATAGACGAAAAACTAAAGTTCAATGTATACATAGATATAACTGCAAACAAAATATTAAAGATAGGAAATAAACTTATGACCTTAGCAAATAGAAAATTTAAACTCCCATTGAAAACAGTAAAATTATATCATAATCAGATAATAAATGCAATCTGCACCTACGGCGCCAGCATTCTGGCACACCGATTGGAAGAAAATAAAAAAAACATAGCACAAACTTTGGACAGGGCACAGAGAGCGATACCATTAAGGATGTCAGGGGCATACAGACAGAATCACTCCGGCGATTGCCTTAAACCTCATACTAGGAATAACAACATTAAGTTTGGACGTAAAAGATCAGCGGTACTATACTGGTTCAAAAAACAAGATATAATCATAGCAACAGAAATTCTACAAAAAAAATATCATACTCTAAAGAAGATATAGAAACAACTATAATAAGCAACTGGCAATCAATATGGGAAAGAGTAGGTAAATCCAGAGGACTGTACGGAATCTTGAACAACGTAAGGGAAAGACTGAGCTGGGAAAAGTGAATTCAAGTAACGGCATAGTACACTTCCTCAGTGGACAAGGATCATATGGAGAAAAATTAAGAGTTAAATCTGGTGGAAAGCCCGGAATGCCAATGCGGAATGATTTCCACACCGGAACATGTGGTCCTTGAGTACCTGAATAACCAAACTTACGATGAGGGAAGGGAAATAGACTAATAACATCATTAAGAGAAGACCTGCAAACACTGACTATAAACGACATAACAAGAAACGAAATAAAAAAGGGATGCATTGGATCGGTTGGTAAGTGCGATTTCGTACAGAGAAAAAAATAAAATTTAAAACTAGAATTGCGTAAATATGACAACAAATAATCATAACTTCAGTCTTGTAAATATTGACGTGTAGAATGATTGTGGGTGAGCGGGCGTGACAAACAGGAGGACCAGTGGACCCCTAAAAGTCGACGCGACGAGTGAATGCGCGAGAGAAAACAAACGATTGAATCGGTAAAACAATAGAGATGCCCCCAATTGCCTGGCTGCCAACTGAGTATTTGGACGGCATTCGGATATCCGAGGCATTGGAATGGCGATAATAAAACGTGTGTAAGTGAAAGTGTTAGTGTGAAGTGAAGATGTGTGAAAGTGTGGAGGAGGACCTGACTGAAGAGGACTGAAATTCAGGACGGCCCCGATCCCAGGATCCGGAGGAGAAATCCAGCTGCCAGGATACAACTCTTCGGGAGGACCACCTACCAAAGGTGTGAAAGAGTATGAATGATGAACCTTAGGATAGTTAGGTGTAGGGAAGTAGAATAGTGTAGGAATCGAAATGAATTTGGGGTTAGGAAAATATAATAGTACAACAGCTGTAAAAGGGAATAGGACAGAAATTAATTGATCTATAAAACGAAAATAGAAATTAAAGAAGAGGTGGAATAAGAATTTCTAATTTAATACAATTTAAAACAATTAAATCTAAAAGTAGACAGTTTATGAACATAGCTAGATTAGAAAAAAATAAGATGAAGAAGAATTAAATAAAACAAAACTGTTAGCAATCTGACTAACTTAAATAGAGAACAAAACACTAACGAAATAAATAAAACATAAATAAAGCAAATATTCCAAATAAAAATTGAAACAAAATAAAATAATTAAACTGTAAAGACTCAAGTCAAACCTTATACAATAACTTTTGTAACTGAAAGATAATAAAGATGAGAAAAAATCCCCACCACCACCACCACCAATCGCGGGAAAAAAAAGCCCAGGTTTGCCATCGGGAACTGGGCTAAGAAATAACATCCCCACTCCCCCCTTCACTCACTTTCTTTTTTTATCTTTATTTTATTATTTACATGAAGAAATGAATCTTAAAGGTCCTTTTGTCTCCACAACTCGATACCGTGTCAGGGGTCGAGATGGGGAGACAATTTTGGGGATTTGGCCTGCCCCCGTCCTACGGAGAATCCTTTTCAGATTCGCTGCTCCCATCAGGCGCGCGAAGCAGGGCCGTGCCAAGAATTGCTGAGAGGCGGAGGTGGTTAGGTAGGCCCCGAATGTAATGTAAAAAATGTTCGGTTTCTCTATGTACTATTTTATAAGTAAATATTCAGACTGTCATTTTCAAGTATTATTATTGGACGTAGTAACTTTGTTTTTTATTTCGTTCAGAATTTATTCCGGAAAAGTGGTTATTACAAGTAAAAACCTTACAAAATCTGAACCGTGATCCGACCGTATTAGAAACACACACATACACAAAACACAATGGCAATACTACCAATACAAGCTGCGTAGCAACGTGCTAAATCTGTTCTTCTAGTGAGAAACTACAAAAATTCTACATTCGACAATACTAAATTATTTTGTAATATATTTTCTTGATACTATTTTGACAGTCGACTTGATACTTTTCTACTATGTTGTCAACATTGAAGTAGCCAATCATTTGCGCGAGAGCCGATTATTCTTAGAGCAGCTTCAGAGTTGCCAGGTGTCACTAAAAATTTTGATAAATCAGTTTTTTCTAACGTTACATTCCCATATGTTTTGCCGGAAAACTGGACAGAAGAGACAAAGTGTTACATATTCTGAATTCACGATCTTACATATTTCTTTTCAAGTCAAGTATAAAGGAAAAGGCAACGATAGTTATGTAGAGCACAATAACACAGTTTACACATTTCCTGCATTTTGATCTCAGTGTGACAGGTGAAAAGCGCATAGCGCGGAAAGGACTCTACTTGGAAAACGAGTGACCATCATCACGGAATTTAGCAACCCGAAATTAGTCGTGAACATATTTTCACAACAGATTCAGCTCTAACGACTTAAGTATTTCCCTTGTACTATGATCGATTGACTAGAATTTATGAGTATATTAAAACAAAATTACATCAGTTATTCCAAACATATATTTAGTAGCCGTTACTAAAATAATAAGTAAAATGAATGTTACGCATTGTTGACAAGTCATGCTATTAGTTCCTCGTAATTAACAGACTGAGTCAATTTGGGCGCTGACGTAGATGAGTATTTTTTTTTGTCTCTGAGAGGGCATGGAAGATGGATTGTCTAGATTGAGATCCGATGACTTACCGATTGGGCAAATTTGCTAGTTATAACTACACAGAAACACAAATATTTCCAAACATTTGCAATTATAACTCAGTACTTATAACATAACAAAATGTTTCTAACAAACAAGAAGGAATTAGTATGCCTTTTCTGTAAGTATATACAGTACATCATTCAATGTAATACATTGTAAACATTTGGGAATTTGCTCTTACTATCAGAAATCTTTCTGTCTCGGGGATCATATACAATATAAAGAAACTCAGAACAGCAATACTGCAGAAATTGATAGTTTTCTGTGCAAAGAAACAAAAACAGCAACCAGTATTTGGAATGATACAAATCAAATTTTTATCCAACAGGGCATCTATTAAAAATTCTTTCATTTCACGCAGATCTACATATTTTAATCAACAAGGTAGTTTTACGTATAATGCTGCATTAAGCAAACTATTTACTGATTTTTATCATGTGCCAGTAAACACAGAAAGCCATTTTTCTCTTTGCCGCAAACTTGCCATAACATAATATAATCATAACTGATAAAATGATATATAAGGAAAAAGGAAGTATATACGGAAGCTATTTACAACTAGCGTACATATATTAATCACAGATTTTCAAGTTTTCACCTCGAATTCCCGTCATACATGTTTCATGGTCGAACCTCATAACATGAGCATGAAAAATGCGAAAATGTCGGATCCTCACAATTACGCACCCACACATACCACATGAATTCATTCACACACTCCCACACACACAAAGGAAGGACATGAATTCACGGAATGACGATGACAATTGAAAAAAAAAATCTATTGGGTGTGAGGAGAATGACAAAAAAAAAAGAACGAACATAACTCGTCGCCAACGGACTGTTAATCATTGGTCAATTTGCGACTATTACTCACGCCATTCATTCAACGGATAGATTTTTATCTTAAAGCGAGCAATGTACCACCATATCAATTATCCATTTAATACAGTATTTAACAAATCTCCGAAAGAACCAAAAAGTATACAACACTGATAACTTCTCATTCCCATTCAACCACTAACAAGACACATGTATCCATATATTGTGCAGTCAATGTATGTCTACAAATTTAAAAAAAAAATCTATTTCGTATTACATTATGTGACATGGATATATATACGACATCATATCTACATATATTATAATCAATCGTTCATTAAAACATAGTTATTTCATTGCTCGTTAGGTGTCAGACCTGTTAATTAATTAAAAAGATAATCCGATTAGATTTGTAATAACTCTAGCGGGAAACAAATTTAATACGCTAATATTGTTGTAAAACCAACCGGAGGTAGTAATTGTAATTGAACATATATATACAAAAGATAAGCTGATTAATTAACTAAAACGTAATAATAGTATTAAGCAATATAGTAAAATAGCATACGCATATTATTTTTATCAAAGATATATTTCTGGAGGTAAACACATAACATATGTATACATGGTGGCCGATTTATCTGAAGACATTGAAATATCTAAAAAACTTGGCATTAGAAAAAAACAAAAGTTGTAATGAAATTTGTTCGTCTCGAAGGGGGGCCATTCAATGATACCAAAATGGACCCCACCAGTGGTGATGGGGGAGGGGTACATAAAAACTTAAATGGGAACACCAATTTTTATTGCAGATTTGGAGTTTCCAGAAACAAAAACGTTAGAGTTACGATTAAAGTCATTTGTTCACAGATGGCGTTGTAATCGACAAAAATCAAAATGGTGAAAAAACGTTCAAAATGTTTTGACAAATACACATCGGACCAGAAAAATAAAAATAAAATTGTGTAATCCTCTTAAAAGAGCTATCAAAAGTCACCAGAATTGACCCCACTCCCTCCCTCTGGGGGTTTATGAGGAATCTCGAGATATCACATATCAGATCAACACAAATAAAAGTAGACGTGTTGCATACTTTTATGGAAGCTATCCAATGATACAAAACATGACCCCTCCCTCACCCCCTGGGGGTTACAGGGGACAGCTTTGAGTTCTTGAATGGGAATTCTCATTCTAAATTGTTGTATCTCTGTGATGAGGAGACTGCTCGCCGCGCTGCTGTGACCGTACTGCGAACTATGACTTATCACAAAAGTCAGTGCAGTGCATCGAGTTTTTCTGATCTGATATGTACTTTCTCGAGATATACCCATTTTTCAATGATGTTTTGCCCCTTTTGATTTCTGTCGATTACAGCCCCATCTGTGAAAGAAATTACATCAATAATATGGACAAAGCAATTTATTTTTTCCTGAAGAATCCAGATCTGCAATTAAAAAATGGGACGTCCCATTTACGATTTTTAAGTAATCCCCTTCCCGACCCCCAGGGGGCTGAGAGTCAATTCTTGTGTCTGGTACCTATTGCATGACTTTAGTCATGGGAGTTTATTATGTGTTAATTTATTAAATTTTAGTTGAGCTAATTCTAAAAGCCTTTAAAAGAAGCACGATGGATAAGAAAACGACCAGATCTGTGTTGTAGGAACCATCCCCCATAATAGTCGGAGTAGTTCCTGAAAAATCAATATAACGTTCTCTGTGGTATATCTAACAATCTTTTTACGTAAAAATATATGTAACTATCTATGTAATAGAAAGCCTAAAATAACGCTTTCTGTGACACCTAATAGAGTTAAACAATACTTTCAGAGTCCAAATCTGTTGGTGGTAAGCTTTGTCACTTTACAGGCACCACGGGTAAGATATTTTTCTTTAACCTTTATTGATAGACAGTCTTCATACGTTTCCGCCCTGCGTCAAAGAAATAGGAACATCTTGTAGAACACGAAAGATGATACATCTGTTTGCCTTTGTTCTTTTCTCTGAAACATTTCATTGCTTTGGAAGCATTTCAGCTGTATCCATATTGAGAAATGGTCGTGGGTTGTGACGACAGCCATCTGTCATCATCAAAGTGAAATGACTTCATCCAAAATAAATATAGTTTTACTTTTTTTCACTCTTCTCTCCCTCTCTCTTCACATAAACGTACTTCCATCTCGGTATCCAGTCAAACAAATAACACTGTATACGCAAAGATAAAATCAAGAAAAAAATATCTAAATATATTAAATATGAAATGCGAAATAGCGTTCCAAGATATAATTAACCTATTGATTTCGAAAATGTAGAAAACATCCATGAAATATAGTGAAGAGAGAAATATATCATGCATTAGATCAAGAATTAAGACGTTGAATTGGTAATCTTAATGCTACAAGTTCATGCGTGGACCAATATCTAATTCTGATGATAAGAAGTCTACAGCTTAAAGAGCTAAAATTCAAATTTATTTTTGTAGTGAACACAAAGAGTTTTGTTCTTATCTGGTTTTTCAAAATATATTACAGATAAAACTAGAATAAAAAGATTTAACGCAAGTATATATTTCGAATTGACTTTGCTTCTATTAAATGTTATATTTATGAAGTTAATTGAATGAAGGTAATAGGTAAAAATCAAGATAACATTGGTATATATTTCATTCTGTGTCATGTGAAACACGGCCAGCAAAAAAAATTGTCTCTACCAATGGCTGAATTTATCTTCTTGTTTCTATGGTATTAATGATTAACTGCTTTCTATGAAATTCTATGAAAAAATGTAGACAAATTTAGATTTTAGAGATAAAACATCGTTGAAATATTTCCTCACTTAGAATGATGGTATCATGAAGAACGGCAGTTCTTCGAGTGACGCTAGCAAAGGAGACAGTTAGCGGCACTCACATAGTATACAGTTAGTTTTGAATCTACCGAAGTATAAGTCCGATTTTGATGCTTGAACTTACATTTGAAAGTTCTTTCCAATACTAAGGCACAAGAAAAAACTTGGGTCGGTAGAATCTCCTTGGAACCCCCTAGGGCGCTTTGAAAAAAATATCAAAATTTCACATTTTTTTAGGATAGCACTGACCCCAGACCATATAGGCGGCCGAAACTTACTGGATCTTATTCTACGCTTTAATACCTTTCAAACGGTGTATCATACGTTAAAATCGGTGGAGCGGTTCAAACGTTATGACTTTTTTAACCGAATCACAAAATTTTCACAAATGATAGAAAGCTATGTCCGTCATTCTGTGTGTCTTTTTGTTTTAGCCCCAAATGAGTGGTACTGGGGAGTTTTAGTGGTCCATTGCGGGCTCCATGAAAAATGGAGGTAAATCCAAGCTTAGATTTTTGATAGGAGTTACGGTTTTCGAGATATGGAGCAAAATCGATCTTGTATCCTTCCGCCATAGTGACACGTGCCACTTTTTAAATACGACCCCGTACGCAGAACTCTCCGCCGCTGCTCCACTCATCTGGGCATGACGTAAAGGAGAAAAATGCAAAGATACATGACCGTACCTAACTTTACCTAACC
Organism: Lepisma saccharinum; assembly: GCA_022664845.1. Classification (NCBI taxonomy): domain Eukaryota; kingdom Metazoa; phylum Arthropoda; class Insecta; order Zygentoma; family Lepismatidae; genus Lepisma; species Lepisma saccharinum. The sequence continues at coordinate 40,567 of JAGDQP010004884.1, read as the reverse complement.
TCCACGTTCCCATGGTCAGTAATTTAAGAAAATGTACGAATAATGCAAGAAAAAAATATTAATCATACAAATAAATTTTGAAAATTTACATGCCCGAATCTAATCTTACCTAACCTCCACTTCGCCATGGTCACTAACTTAAGATAATGTACGTAACATGCAGGAAAGCAACTATTAATAATGAATATAAACATATATAAACACATGAAAATATATTCTGAAAGGAAAATCTAGTGTTAACCTCGCCGGGACCCGAACCAGGGCATTTTTGTTTACCAACTCGACGCCTTAACCACCAGGCCACCGAAGCAACCTCGCAGATGTGGTTTTTACGTTATATTTACAGTGCACGTGTCTCCTACACGTTATAGCGCGTGTACAGGAGAGAGGAGCATCTGCATAGATGGCTCTTGTTACAGTCTTTTTTTTATAGGCAGCCGTACAAAATAAGTGATATCAGTACAAAACCCCATTTGGGGTAAAAGGAAGAGTGACGCAAGAATTCTACTCACAAAAGAAGTGATATCTATTTTGCGAGTGACTTTCTTTGTGTCACTATGGCGGAAAAATACTGTCTCTTAATTTTATTACAAAGGCAATACTTTCGCCATAGTGACACAAAGAAAATCACTCGCAAAATAGATATCACTTCTTTTGTGAGTGGAATTCTTGCGTCACTCTTCCTTTTACCCCAAACGGGGTTTTGTACTGATTTGAAGGATACAGAAGTGTTTGTCCAATAGAATCATTAGATAATTCGTATAGTATTTTTTACAAAAACTCTAAAAATTTCGTTTTTAAAAAGCGACTCAAAATTTAAATTTTGCCAAGAATGTATTCTTTAAAAAATATTACATCAGGCCAATTAAGGAATTACAGATCTTTTGGCTAAATATTGACATAGTAAGAAAATTATTAGCAACGCCTTCTCCTTGTAGTTACGTTATGAAGCTAAAATCAAATAGGTCTATTTATAGGCACCCAAGTCTTTTTTCTTCAGAAGTATTGAGCAACTTTTTGTGGTGTAGTTCTTTTTATGTGACGTTGTGCTGACGTAGTTCCTTTTATGTGACCTTGCGATGACGTAGTTCTTTTTTACAATAATCAAGTAATTATTTTTTAAATCTCATTTTATATTTTTATTCTTATGGAGAAGAGGACTAGTAAATTAATAATTAATACTGCCCAGTTTATTTTACTGATCATAAATGTTCTAGTATCCTCTTTAATTTTACTTTGAATTACTAAAAGAAAATTTAATAATCTCTTTTCAGACATTTTTGCTCGATATTAACAGCGTTCCTTGTTTCTAGACATATCTCTGGATTGAACAAATTTTATTTGCTTCCTTCAAACACATTAAAAATACAAATTTTATTTGCTTCAATTTTTTTTTTTTAAAAAAAAGAAGATATTTCAATCAAAGTTCTCTTCAGTCAATTAATGTTTTCTCCATATACGCATCTGCTACTCGATTCTATTTCTCTGTTAATACTCTCTCTCTCTCTCTCTCTCTTTGTATTTACAAAAGCCAGCAACGAAGAGGATAAAAACAAGGAGGGGAAGAGGATGTGCAGATCATTTTCCTATAATAGATTCCATCTCATGTGGATGAAGAATTATTCGCTACGCAGAAGGGAGAGGAATAGGGTCCTCCTACTCACTTAAATCGAAGAAATGAACGGCTGCTAACGGATCACGGGCCACAAATAATACCGTTCAGTGGAAATTAGATATTGATCAATGCATGTGCGTCTTCTGTGTATGTGGGGGAGGGGACGTATTTGAATCCATACGATCCTCAAATGCCGTCATTAAGAGCCATCTCATCTACCCCCTATTCCATCATGCTCACGCACACCCATACAAATATTGTATACTTCAGGCAATACGGTTTAAAATGATCAATTCGTACTCATAAAAGAAGCTATTACAAAATTATGGACAAAGGAGAGCATAAAGTTAATCCACCATACGTACTGTACTTACATCCTTTTACAAAATAAAATTAAAAATATGAATAAAAAATGCCTTTCCCTATACTGACATTTTTTTAAGGTAACAAGTGGTACAATATACGCAAAAGTAAAATTCTCAATCTTTCTTTCTCTCTCTCGCTCTGTGAATAGGAAATTATGGGAACAATGTAACATTTGTGCCTCAAAATTCAATTTGAATCTTTCTCCAGTGTAATAGAAAAAAAGTAAGAGAAAACTATAAAAAAAAATAGTAATTGAAAACAATAATACAATATTAAAATAAAAAATGGAAGAGGAAATAACAGAAAAAAAAACGTAATATGATTCAACTTCAATATCCATTTTCAAAAATTGGCAATGAAAAGGAGAAATATTGATGTGCAGTTAATAGGTTTTAACATAAACGAGAAAAGAGAAAGAGAGAGAAAAAAGAAGTACCCACAATACATCACCAAAATGTAGGAAATAATGAACCGATGAAAATTATCCGGAAACATTATTAATTTCTGAACCACTCATCAATCTCTTTGTATTTTTGTTTTTTTTTATCTTCCGTTGATATCATTATGCCCTCCCTCCGGGCACATGTCCATTGTTTTTTTTTTCAGACTGTCACCATGACAACCAATATCATTGTTAAGCTCTCTGTTCTATGTCGTTTATACAAACAGGTACTGTACCAAGCTTCAATGACGTTCAAGATATATCGTAATTACTTTATGCCTGAGGTTATAGTAAGACTAGGTTTTGGATATCATTTAGAGTAAAAATCGCGTAAGAGGGATACAGTGAATCGAGTTCGACGCAAAAGAAAATCCGTAACTTTGTAGCGATAAAAACCTACGAGTTCGCAAAAGAACCAAATAAGTTTTTTTTTTTCGGAACAGAAAGCAACAAATACTGATATCTTAATGTCAACACTACGACAACGTACGGAAGTGAATATATTATATGCTATTTCTGAGACGCGAACGTGATTTGTAGACTGAGCGCATAAAGTGCAAAAGTACTATATAGAAAGGACTGTATATCATCGAGCTACTCTCCATCGGAGAGTAGTAAATGTACTTGAATTGGGAAGTTTTGAATGTCAAGTACGTGCTTAGATTGTGTGTGGCTGAAAGCAGGTGAAGTAAGGTTTGAAAGAAGTCGGTCAAGAACGAGTTTCGAAGGCACCATCAAGGCATTATTCTGGTTTAACTGATGAAAACACTGGAATATCACAGTCAGAATGGTCGCTTCTAGGATCAAATCTAGAAAATCTCAAATGCGAAAGCCAACACTCTGCAAACTGAGCTACGGCTGCTCAGTATATGTTAAATAGAATGTATGCCATGTGATAAAGAATGGTTTTCTTACTTCACGCTAAACGTTAATACATTACCTCATTAAATTTATCTATGTTTCATTATCACATAATAAGGCATATACAAGCAGATGTCAAGATGATGACATTGTAAGAACTATTTTCTGAACTAATCGAAATACCTCCATACTCTCTAAATCTACTTTAGAGTATTTTCTTTTGAACTTCAGCGGGACAGTTGACTTAACAATAATTTTGAAACTCATCAGTATTTGGAGAAGTTATTAACCGACTTGAGAAAGGAAAGTTCTCAGTTCGATATCCATGGGTGGTTTTTAGTTTTACGGATGTTCATGTTGTCACGAGAAGACAACCAATATTAACATAAGCACGATTGTAACGCAGAATGGCACATAAATATTAGACTCAAGATAAAAATGAATAGTGATTTCGTTCATACCAAATTTCGCTACAATCTTGGCTATGTTCTGCATTAGCGTACAATGTTGCCTTCGCTTAACATGTTTGGAGGGGTCTCTTTTCCTCAAATCATTTTTCTGCAGACAAGGAAAAACAAATATTGTATTATTTTATGGGCATTATGTATGTGTGAAATTCCATCCAACTTGTTCATGTATTTCGATCACTTTCAGCGCCGCATGATACATGTTTCAGAGCTGATTTACCCCTCAAAGTGCATTTTTGCGCAGAAAAAAAAATATGAATTTAATTTACGTTTAGTTTCTATCTACCAATTCTCGTGATAAAGAATGGTTTTCAATTATTTGGGAATTATTCTTGTAAGTTGTTAAGATAATCCTTTGCCCACATTATTGTGATATCTGTTTGGCTTCTCTGAATTTTTCTTAGCTATACTTCAGTTCTCTCGCTGGAACTTATAGATTGACTTGATTCAACGTTGCCAAGGTAAACAGCACTAACAGTATCAGTGTTAATTTCATCTTGTTTTTCTATGCACACACACAAAAGGTTTCAAATCATATCTATAACACTGTCTTATCACTTTATACTTTTTTCAGACCTTTATTTACGGGAGAACATAATTTTAGTCGCATTTGTGTTAAGGTGTACACAATTTCAGGATAACACTTTTGTCCTATTATTTATCGTAGAACCTTTCGTTAGCTTTTACTGAGAAAGGGCCGAGCCTACAAAACACAATTCTTCATCAACTATTACTTACAATATTAGTATTCTATTATGGCAAAGATATTACTAAAGACCACTACAATGTCTTGGAATTTATTGTATTTATAGAACCGTTTATTTTATTTAAAACCGTTTATCCTCTGTCCAGAATCGTGTAAGAACATTTTACTAGAGACAGACAAAATACAAGCGAAAGCTATATCCTAAAAGGGCCACTATAAGGAAACAATTTATGCAAAGAACAGAAGTGTGAGTGATTTCCGGAAGCCAAGTTTCAATAAAAAGAATGAAAATCAGAGAAACACGGAAAACCATATTTTGAACTAAAACAGGCGTTCGATAATAAAACCTTGAAGGATATGGTTTTGAAATATAGGGCCTAATAAACATATTATTAAACCGGGCTCTTTTGCGATAGAATCTTTATTACATTTTGCAAATTAAAGGCATGAGCAAAGTTTTGTGTAATTCTTGACTTCAGATTTCTCGTTCTACACTATGTGCATGCATATGGAAAGATGTGTGTAGGATATGTAATTTGAAATTCTCGGAAATTTGTGGATATGATGATATTTCCCAACATATGAAAAGTAACCTTGAACTCGATTTTCCTGTTATTTCAAGAGAGAGAGAGAGAGAGAGAGAGAGAGATAGAAAGGAATGAAACAAACGATAAGAGAGAGAGAGAGAGAGACAGACAGAGAGAGATGAAGTCTTATTAGTAAGCTCAAGTTTTGACTTTGTTCGTATCAGCAAGTATTGAGTTTTTGGTTACCTAGGTGATTTAGGTGAATACGGAGAGAGGAAGAACATTTTTATCGAAACCATACATCTTCTTCTTCGTTGAAAGACAGCTCTGGAACAGGTAACGAAGAAAGGATTTGTAACGAGAGAGAGAGAGAAAGAGAAAAAGAGAGGGAAGATAAAGAAACAGAGAAAGAAAAGAGGGTAAACAGCAGTGACAACCAAAACATGTTGGAGAAGGAAGATGAATGTTTTTAGGAGAGGAAGAAGCAGAACACACAAGAGAAAAAAATCAACCTTGTTTAAAGAGAAGAAGAAGCGAAAGTTAAAAAGATAGAAGAAACATACAGAAATAGAAAAGATAGAATATTATGAAGAGAAGTTATATCAAAAAGACATATCAGGAAAAATATGAAGGAGACATCTTTTGTATATAAAGACTTGTTGAGCTGTGTGACGGATGAATATCGTCGAGAAGAATGATCGTATGTGAGAATGTGTATGCCTATAGTAGGAGCTATTCTTGCATTACAATATATATCTCTTTCTATGCTTTATTTCCTTTTTTGTTGAAATACCAGGAGAAAATAATAATAAAAAACGAATTTGACAATGAATGGTTTCTCGCAAAACTTCTTTTCTGTATGAGGAGAGATAACCTTCACACACGCGTGCTCTTCCGCCTTTTCACGTCGACTATTGTTGTCCATCACTTACTTAGAGAACATCTTTTCAAGCATATGGATTTGTGTATAAAGTAATATATGTAATATTCAGTTTCTTTTCAATCGTAAATGACGATCATTTTTCCTTTTGAAAACTGCTCTTACAGTCACTCTTATTGTTACTCGAAAATCCATTGTCACGTTGTTATTATCCTTGTCATTGGTGCAGAAGATTTCAAAATCCTTACCAAACTTGTTTGTATATGATACACAATATCTGTGTCATTTCCTTTTTAAATTTTTATTTCTAAGGAATATAGTTTTCGTCTGGTCTCAACATAAATTCATATGCAAATTTCGCATCCTTGTTTTCTCACAAATTCTTCGTTCCTTAGAATCTTCCTATCTCTTTATTCATGTGATAATATCCTCGTGACTTTGTACCCCAATTACTGCTAAGTAAACTATGATTGGCAGATGTTGCTTATTCTTCACTTGTTAGCTCTTATTGTCAGTGTATGAAAACTATGATGCCGCAAAGTTCCTAAAAAAATCCTTAAAAGATATGGAAAGAAGAGAAATGCCAACGGAGGTATTCAACTCCCCCCTTCGAAAAAGGCATTTCAGAGGAATTTTGTGAATCTCAGAAAATGAGAGTATTGATTGATTCAAGTCACGATTGTACCACGAAATCGATTGAGTCAGATTCGATCATCAAGTATGTGAGTGAATCAGGTCATTCGAGTAAATTTTTGAGCCGCTCAGGGTGGTCACCGGATTTCAGATCTTACCAGAAGCTTCCATTGAAACATATTCTTTACTTGGATATATATTACGTATTATCTCAAAGAAAACGCCTGAAACGTAAACCTCTCTAGGTGGATTCGAGGAATATAAAAATGCTCCAACTTGTATAAAAATGTACACTCTAGTTTCTGAGAAAGGCTACAGGCTAAACGGTATAATTTTCTGTTATTTTAATTCCCACGCTATACGTATGTTTCGATATTATCAGACACAAGCTTCAAGCTTTAATTGTAGTTGTTGGACATTTTCCTCCAATTTTTGTAAGTGTGATTTACTACTATTGGTTTTTCAGGTATCTTTTGGTGAATCGAGATACTAGCGATATGATTAAAAAATAATTTGTGTACCAAAATCGTAAAGTAATTCTTTAGTGAGTCTAAGGTGCAAAGCTTCCATTTTACTCTTCAGATTGATCCAAGCGGTCATTTCACTTTCCTAACAGAAAACAAAACACCATATTATGTTTTCACCTCTTTCGTTCTATGCTATTAAACAAGCAAATTTAACAGACTTTCACATGGGACTTGCGACAACTCGTATTTCAAATAATAAAATATTCAGAGGAAAAACCTGAAAATAACCTGAACAAACATTTAGCACGAACTAAAATTAAGGCAATTCAAAATCTAATTACAAGTATAATAGACTTGTAACAGCCTAGTTGCTGTTCCATTTTTATTTTTATTTTTCTCCCCTTTCATTTTCTTAGTCTCCGTTTTGTTTTCTTTCTGTGTGTTCTCTTTAGCTCATTCTCTTTGGTTGGTTTTAGACTCTTTGAGCGTGTTCCGTTTCCAATCCAATCCAATCCAATTTTGTTCTTTACGATTTTTAATGTGAAGAAGTTTCGGGGCATGCCCCATGACTTCCATCTTAGTTTTTTGATGTGACTTGATGATGGTTTGCTGCTTCATTGCTGGAAACAGTTGCATCTGTCGCAGCCTGTTTTTTTTTTTTTTTTTTTTAATTCTAACTACGGATGATGATGGTTAGTAATGTTTATGAGGTGATGATGATTGTAAGCTTTGATGAGATGATGATGGAGTTATGATTATGAATGATTATGGTTTTGGTTTGTTTGATTCATGATGATGGAAATGAAAGTGGATTGGATGTTATTGGATAATGAGAGTGTCTGAGGAAGAGGAAGGGAGGTTAGGGAAGCCGAGGCATTTTGTGCGTTTCTCTGCTGGGTGGTACCGTACCGATGGTTCGAATTTCTTCGTGGCGTGAGTTCCGGGTTCGATCCCAAAAATTGTGGCGGAGTCGGTGTAGATGATCTATGAGTAGTGGAATGTCGGCATCTTCGTGTAGTTGGATGATGGATTTTGCTTTGGATTTTTAATCGTTATCCATCCAGGTTTTCGTTAGTCACGCAGCAATGACTTGGATCTAACGCTTGTTTTTGATTGGCCCTAGTCAATGCTTCGTGACTTGTTTTTTGCTGATTGGTGTGAATCAGCCTTCTTCTCCGTTTGCTGGGAGAACTGCTCTCCCACGCCATGTTAGTTCAGTTCCAATTTTTTAAACGAGACGAGTGGATGTCTGGGCTTTCCGTCACCGGTACTTCCTAAGCCCTGTCTACGAGAGGTAGATATAAACATCAAATTTTGTAAATATTTTGACGATATTTCGATTGATTTCGTCCGTTCCGGAAAATTACCTTAAATCTTATTAAGAAGGATTAAACCGATATAAGTGCTAACAGGACTTTTCAGCGACATTATTTCGGAATATTTAACTCATTAAAATTTTATATTATTTTTGTTTTGAGATTCTTTATCAATATGTACAATATGTTCTAAATTTCAGTATGGGGCCGCTATTAACCGAATTCTTACATTACAAATATCGGTTCGTTGGATTTCAATAGTCATATGCCAATTTCTCGTCTCCAGTTTTCCAAATCTATTCGAAATTCCCGGTTAGCCATGTTTGACAGCTACCGCATATTTTCCTTACTTGATCAAATTAGCAACATGTCTGTTCGGCTATCTTTGCGTACCGTTTCGATGTTAATAGTAAATTTTAATTTATTCGACATGGTTCGATAATTTTGGTTTCAACTCCAGCCACTATTCTCCAATGAAAAAGTAATATTTTATAACAATATTTTGTATTTTCAAGATTTATTCAGAACGTCTTTTGTATAACGTAGTAATCATCTGTAATGACGTCACACAAGTATTAACGTTAAAGTGATTCTTTCATTACCATGTATTTTGGACTAGAACTTCTTTTGTGTAAGTAATACTGTGCTAAAACTTTTCTACATTATACAACAATATTTCGGGAATAATTTGTGAAAACATCAACGAAATTTGTTAATTATTACAGAAATTATGGATATTTATGTGTGACTACGTAACTTTCAGTTCTGCTTAATTCAATGTATACCAGCGATTCAAATTTGTTTGTTTTATAACTCAACTGTAATTCTGTTCAGATTCTGATAAAATTATCAAAGCCGAAAGCGTGAAATATGTAAATTCAAAGCAATAAATTGAAATTCTGAAATTTTTATATTTCTTCGAAAACAATCTTGAGTTTATGTTCAGTGAACGTAGTGTAGAAACCTCTCAGTTAACCAGGTACGATCTACGGCATTAGTTGATAATCCTCGTACAGTGTTTAGTAAAGTTTATAATGTGCAGTGAGTTATTTAATGTTTAACTTGATATTTATTGGAAATTAGTTACAAATGGTTACGTGAAGTTGACAGCAATTGATACTATATTATTTCTGTGTTTCGGTAAACCTATCGTTTTAAGTAATGTGATTTTTAATTAGATTAGATCGGTTCATAAATCCGTAGACCAGTGGTAGGATTCTCTCGCCAGCTGAGAAGTGATGACTTGGGAAAGGAACTATATATCGAATTTCTGGTTATTTCTGCATTGAAATATGAAGTGACTCCAGCATGTGATTTGTGTGAATAAATATTATTTGCGTTTTGCGTTATGACACTACGTTTGGACTGAGTTGCGACTGTCATTCGTTGTGTTCGTTCGTCTTTATTTCAGGAATTGCGATTCCAGACTACAGGTGTGGGCCCTACTAAGGTAAAGGTAAGACATGGTCTTTTGCCACCCTGTAGACTTCGAAGTAAGTAAAGACACCGTATGAGTCACATATGAGTCGTTTTGCGTATCATCGTTTGAGATTATTTCCCAAGAAAAGATTTGCGTTTTTTTTCTTTCTTAATCTGTCGCTAATCTGAACCAGCTGGTACTTCAGAGTATGAACTGACGATCTAATTAAAAGATTGGAGGTGTCGCCTTACCAGTATTTCCTCCCTCGATCTAAATTAATTTTTTTTACAGCGATCACAAGGATCTGGAATCCTCTTTCCCAGATATTCTTAAATCTGGAAGGCATTTCTGCGCCGCTCGTCTGGGGTGTAGAAAATGTTTGGAGCTAGAGGTTAGGTTAGATGCGTTTCGTGGGTACTCTAGGCTCCTGGCGACCCTATTTGTCTGTGTGATCCACTTTTGGGATCAATAGGTTGGGGACGTTTCAGTTTTTGTGCGACTCCAACCAGGATTGCCAAAAAATCTGTGCGTTTGCAGACTCTAAGTAAATAAGAGATGTACTCAAATTGAATAAAACAAAATTAATTACTCTAAATTCGCAAATACCACAGCAGAGTTTTTTTTCGTTTCTTCGTACGTACAATTATTTTACTGATTCAAAATTAACAATTCGTTAGTTTTAACAAATATTTACTTCGGTTCTGAATAAATAAGCACAGCATAACCTTCTAAGTTTACATTAATAATTTTAGCTGACTTTTAATTTAACGTCATTTGAATATTAAAAGTGAAAAAAGGAGAAAAGGTTTGAGTTGTATACTGTAAGATGCCGTAGTTCAGCATACTAACCGAGATACATGCCAAAAAGTTTCTGCACAACAATCTGAACCGAACGGATCTTGGACCAAGATAGCCACATGCCTAATATTTCGCGGAAAAAAAAAGTATTAGAATACACTTTGGTAAGTCATAAATGAATATTATAAATAGAAGGGTCCTAAATATATATTTTTTAATACTTTAATACTAGCGAAGAACGTTAGTGAAGGTTTGGTAAAGTAATTGAACCTACTTAGCATGATATGATCTACACTGTCAAAGGCTTTGGCTAGGTTAATGAACACTAAAAAAAGTTTCAGACACATTCCAGGAGAAAACTAGGCACCTATAACTGCCTGGAAAATTCCTGTAAATTGGGTAATGAAATACAACCACGTTGCAGGTTTCAGGAAAATAAAATAAAAGGTTCAAACGAGATTGAACACGTGTTCTTTAGATAAAAGTCCAGCGTCTTAGTAACTGGACTAAATTGCCACTGAAGAAATCAGTACAATAAAACAGTATAAAATGTAATAAATACGTTGTTCTATCCACGAAAACTTACTTACTTTCACGGCTTAAGCAACGTTGTAATAATTATCTCTATTTGTCAACTAAGGATCGCAATTCCTTCACTGAGAATATTCCCAATTCCTTCTCAATACATGATTTAAATGTCGACAGCAAACATTTTATCATAATTGCTTGTTCAATTACGATAAGAAAACGTTTTCTCTTTCTGCGCATGTGCGAAATTCATGCTTGAAGGGGAAAATCATAACCTCCAACGTTACAAAAGAAATCTCTCGGCATTAATAACCGACAACTTTCAGACAGAGTAGAAACACTGTACATGCTTACATATGTCTGTAACTTTACTAGATATAACAAAGAACATTTTCCCAAAAAAATGTACAGTGCAGATGGCATCAATTTGTGTACCTTTGTCTAAACTGGATACTACATGATCAATAATTACAGCTAGATTTGATTCTGTTGACCTATAATATTCAGAAAATCATGCTGAAATTGCGAAGAAAATAGTATTGAAATAAGTTCCATACTTCATTTTTAGAATTCAACTTTGGTACAGGACATACAAGAAACTTACTTCCATTTATCCGGAAATGTTTCAGTTTTAATTGATAAGTTAAAACTAAAATGGAAGGAAAAGTTTAAGAACTTCTACGGAAACTTTCACATGGTCTGGTTCGAGAGCTCTATTATTTATGTCAGTCTAGTTTCAGTAAAGTTATATTCGACAGTTGAAATGAATCTACTCGTACTAAATCTCACTTGTTCCCTACATATTTTTATTCCCTATTTTTTCTCTCTTTTTTTACATTTTGATATATTGATTGAAGTTCAAAGCAATTGGCAATATCATCACTGTCATAGATTATATACTGGTCATTGTTTGTGACACTTGTAGCTGGAGTATGTTGTGATTTTCCTTGATAAATTTCCAGATAAAGTTACTTGGATCATTTATCATGACACTTTTGACGTATTAACTTTCTGTGTGTAAGATCTCTTTCAGAACATATTTTTCATTCTAGTAAAGAAATTAAGTTCACTACAATTTATTTGTAAAAGTTATTTCATAGGTCTAATAGCCAATTATTAAGATAAAACGCAGGAAAAATAACAGGAGAAAAAACGTTTGCGCTAAAATAGAAATACTAGATATTGGAGATGGAGTTTGTACTGACTTAGAACGGATTTAGATCGGAAAATAAATGCAAAATTTCCGCTCGAAAAAAGATGGGATCTCCTTCAGCTCTTTTCGATGGGAATCTAATCTTCTTTAGATGAATTTCCACCTGGTAAAAGGAAATTATCATCTTTTGAGCATGAAAACGAAGCTAAGTAATACCAATTAAATGGACATGGTGAGACTCCTTAAGACATTCTTAAAGAGATCAACTAATGTCTACCCACTTCAAAATGGCCAAAAATCGTAATTAGAATTAGAAACTTTAAAATATACAATTAAACGCTTGTGTCTTTGTATATGGAATCATTGGTGGGGTAGAATGTTTTATTGACCTAACAGAAATGGAAAACCAAGAACAAATATCTGCAGGTATTATGATAAAGAACTCTCCATTTCTCCCTCTGGATTGAATTTCTATAGATGGTCTTTAGGCATCTAAAACTCTAGGGGAGGGAAAAGGATTTGGGAAGGTGTCGACCAGGGCCTATATTGAATAAACTAAATATTACGTCTTTAACTACTATAAACAACTGCTTTTGAAAGAAAAAAAAAATACAAAAATATAAGCAAGCTAATATTTTGATGTCATTATTTAAATAGTCTTCTATTTTGATGAAAAATAATAATATTATCTTGTAACACTGCTTTAAGAATTTCGTCAGAATTGACGAGAATAGCATGAAACTCACCATAAAGATTTCAGTATTGTAAATCTTGCATATTCTGAGTTTACATGGGTACATACTAATTTACTGGAAAAGAGAAGAAAGAGAAAAAAAGGCCATTGACGCTCAACGTATGTAATACGATATCTTTACTTACAGTCAATTGTTTATTTTTCTTTGCCAACAAACTTACAAGAGGTAATGAAACTTTGCTTCCACTAACTTCAAACAAAACACCTTAAATTGAGAAGCAACGGACGTTTATTCTGCTGTAATAGATACAAGTCCCTACTTCATCTTCTGAAACCACAAAAGGCAGAGTAAAATAAAATAGAAGTGATGGAGAATCTCTAAAAGAGCTTTATGTGGACGTTGCTGCAACATCTCTCTCTCTCTCTCTCTCTTTTCTCTCTCTCTCTTTCTCTGCCTCATTCTTCCTATCTTTGTCTCTCCCACTGGAATACATGTAAAAGTACTGCAAACCGCTATGGGAAGAGAACTCTGTATTTTACTCTATTATACAATGCATATCGTTTACATAAGATAGAAAGGTTAGTTCGAAAACTAAATACATTAAAATTTGAACGAGTGACACAATAAATTCGGACCTATATAATATTACAACACAAAGAGATAATAAAATGCCTTCGAGGTAAACTATTTCACATGTGTGCTGAGACAAAAATTAGTTTGGTGGAACTTGCGGCGAGGTATTGTAATGTGACTACCGCACAGGCTAGACAGAGTAGATATTTGAACAGACAAAATTAATCTTGGCTTCAAACTAGAACGTTGTTCGGAATTTGCGTTAGAAGTACGTCTTCTGTTTAGAAGTTACGTGTTAGATTAGAATGAAAATAATAACTTCTGAAGAAAAATGAGTTGAAAATTTTGAACAAATTTACTAATGCAGTACTCCTCAAGCTTCAAGTAGAGCTACCGAACGGTCGCAGATCAGTACATACAACATTTGCTTTGAATCTGGGAGAGCATGGATTCGATACCAGCAGCCAGCAATCCTGACACGTTTTCCCAATGTGTCTCATCCCTCATATGGGACAAATGCCTCGATGGTACCTTCATCTTAGACCCTAACCGACTGCTTCTCGCACCCTTTAAACGTACCCTATTCTGGTCTAAGCCATAGATGACTAAAGACAAAAATTAAATTAAACTAAATTCGTAAGGCGCTTAAAGTGTTCGCGGGCGATTTAAAATAATGTTCTTTCAACCGTTGGAAAAATCAAGGGTGATTTCTAAATCATGTTATATATATATATAGTACAAATAATTCATTTCAGAAATAATTTTACAGCCAATGTATTTCAGACGTTGAAAGCTTAGGATTATTGTTGTTTATTTTCACCGAAAAAAGTATAGACGTAATGATGGAATATTTCTTTGAACTCAACTCAGATACAGTAACAGTATTTACTGCACGTGTTAATCACTTAAAAAGTATTTCATATGTAGGTGTCGAGGAATATGTTGTTTTTTTAAGTTCAGGTTGAAAAAATTGAATCTGCCGGTCTAATAACTTTTGCTGTTGTCAGCGAAGTAAATGGTTCCTTGCATTGTTTATACATATGAAATTAAACATATTTCGACATTTCTTCAAAGAAAAATTTTTTCTTGCTTCGACATGACGATTTTCCTAATCACTTTTCCCAAGAACTCTACATGTAGAACTTAAAAACCTTCCTATAGGTTATGTTTGTGTCATTGTAAGACATGCACAATAAATTGAAAATCTTATTTACCTGACCCCCACGCTTTCATCAGATCTTCCATAATTCTAGATTTTAAGAGTTTAGCAACAGCATTACGATTCATTATACTTTGCCAAGACAGCAAAAAAGTTGACTCACTGTGCATTAAAATGCTTTAGAGTATATTTATAATCTTATCCACCGAATATGCGTATTCCTTGTTTCTGTATTAGGGTATTTATCATCCGCTTATACTCATATGAACATGTATAGAGAGATATCAAATTTAATCTTTAAAGAAACTTCTATTTTATTCGTAAAGTTTATAATAGTGGAAATACCAACCAAATAATCATCTTATTTCAAAAGTGTGAATGTTGTTAAGCAACCTTTCTTTACATCCAACTGCTGTTTATTTTTGAACCTCTGATCTTGTGTGTTTTGAAATGCATTCTTAGAGTAACCAGATCCATTAACTTTCTTCCTACTTCTATATTAAAAGTAACAGGGAACGAGCAAATACCATTGAGAACTGGTTATTGTTTTAACTAATCAATTGTTCGAAGAATAAAATGAATAATTCTGATTTGTTCTTGTTAAACTTTATTGCATTACATTCTAAGAGAAAGTCATTTATGTTATAAGTTTTGAAAAAAAAAAACATCGTATTTCGTACTTCAAACGAAAAGTTGTTCATCAATTCTTGTAAAAAGAATGTCATTTTCAAACACTAATTATTTGTACACTTTTCACACAAGTAAGGGTAAATTATTACGAAGATTTGGAAACGTAGATAAGAAAAAAATTGAAATACAAAACTAATTGTAAGCTCCTCACGTTTCTTGCTATATATTAAAGACGTTCCACAAAACAATTATTAAGCAGGAGTTTATCAGGACACAATGCTAATGTACAAAAATGCTAATTATGTTAAGACGCGTTTGAAATTCATCATAATCAAAATTTTATATAACCTTCATGCTTCTCGTTTTTTAATACAAGGTAACGAAAAAAGGGTTTCCATTCTAGAGCAGTGATAAACAAAGAGCAATACAGTAGACAGTAAGCACCTTTAACTTTTGAAGTAGGCTCCATTAGCATCCAACACCTTTTGCCAACTTCCTGCAGCTGCACAATAACTTGGTGATAAAAGTCGGCGGTCTTCGAGGCAAAGAAGTCCGTGAGTGTGTTCCGCAGGTCTCCCTCATTGGCGAAGGACCTCCCACGAAGGTGATTGTCGAGGGATTGAAACATGTGATAATCTGTTGATACAAGGTAGTGATGGTCTGACCAGGTGGAAGCAGCTCGTAATGTACCATTTGGCCACAAGCCCACCATACATAGAGCATAATCTTTCGTGGGTGAAGAGGTGGTCTTGAGGTGGGAGGAACAGGGTCACGTGGCGACAACCAATGTCTAGTACGCTTGGGAGTGTCATAGAGGACCCACTTTTTGTCACCACTGATCAAGTGAGCAAATATGGGTGTGTTGAGATGCTTAGTGAGCAAGGACAAACAGCGTCACTCGTTTTTTCTTGTTAGCTGTCAACAATGTGTGGGGTACCCACTTTCTTAACCTGTATGACTTCCCTATCCCATGCAGGTGCAGTCTGACTGAGCGGAAACATGGAACCTTTCTGCGAGTTCATCACACGTTAGATCATTATCCTTCTCGATGGCTGTTTTCAGGGTCTCGTCAGCCAACACATGTGGTCGTTCACTGCAAGATTCATCATCAAAGCTGACATCTCCCGAACGGACTTTCTGGAACCAATGCCTGACGATGCGTTCGTTCACGGCATTCTCACCAAATGCCTGGCATATACAGCAACATGATGTGGCAGCTGACAGGTCAATTTTAAAATCATACAACAAACACACGCGAACAAGCTGCTTCGATCCCTCAATTTCTCTTTTACAGTGGACGAGCTATGCCTGATGTGTGTGAGCACAGTGCCTGTATTACTGAAGGTCAATGATCAGACTCACTCCCGATCGCTTGGCAGGTACGTGCGTCATTACGTTTCCTCTCTGTGAGCGCATGATTAATGGGACGTCCAAAACGACAGAAACGTTTTTGGTTACCTTGTATTAACAGTTAATGGGCACAAATCTAAAAGAATTTGTGGAAATATGTGTACAAAAACTGTACAAAAGTCAATTAGTTTCGTCAGTATAAATTCTTTATAAACAAGTACCTTGAACTCAGGAGATTATGCTATTTGAAGATAAAGATTGTATTTTTTTTTTCAACTGAGGGCAAGCTTTAATGTTTCCGATAGCTCTAATGTATTTAGGGAAATATACATTTTTCATTCTAATTATTTCTTTATAATACCTAGCAAGTTAAACTGCAGGTGAAAAATAGGCATAGAATAAGCACATGAAGTAATGTAATACTTGATTTTTTTCTCTTAGAGGAAACACAAAAAGGAAATTTTAATTTAATTGGATCTTCTATTATGTATAATGGTGATAAATAATGTTTACTGCAGACAAGCTATTTTTTTATCTGTATTGTACTTTACTTGGTAAGTCAAGAAACTGTAAAATTTATAAACTTTGAAGCAGCAATACAAATCATTTGTTTTAGATATGGCTACTTCAGACAACTTAGAACCCTAGATAAACCTTTTGTACAGCCCTCTCTGTCTTGCTGTAAATTCCATGTTGGACTGTGCTCTCTATAACAAGGCGTGTTTAAAAACATCCATTTTTTTATTTTATTATCACAACACGTTGTATTATCAGAATCAAAATTTAATTTTGTAATTATTGTATTAATCTGATTTTAAAAGCAAAACTATTTTATATACGAAATTTCAAATTCAAAATTAAACCCTAATGGACCATTTCATAAACACTCAGCATGAAAAGTGGCTGAATCTGGATGTCTTATTCGCACATAGGAGAAACCAAGGTTCCACCTTAAATATTTTCAATGAAAATATTAATAAAGTGACGTATTCTTGGAAAGTTTTCCGAATGTAATATGTTAGATAAAAATTGCAATCCTATAATTGCTAGTGAGTCTAGTAAAGAAGAATTCTTGTAACATCTAAAAATTTAATTTAAAACGCGAAGCTTCTAATTCGAAATGTGCTGTACACTCAAGTATAGTATTAGTTTAGAGTGTATTATTTAAGTGGCCAATCTTTCGTATAGTTCAGCTAAAAGCTAAAGAGGAAGAGTCAGTGCATATTCACTAAGAAAAGAGAAATAAAACTTCAGTTTTTTTAAATACAAGCACTAACCCCTTTTACGTAGATGACCCAACAGACAGTATAATTAAGTGTGTTGCAGCATATCAAGGGGAAATTTAGCTCGTAATGTACTTTTGTCGACATAACCGTGGCTGAAATAAGCTAATAACGACTACGTTAATTATTTTATTATTCTTCGTACATCTTAAATATCACTTTACTCTTCAGACATCTCACAAATATTTTACTCTTGAGATATTCCTACAAGAAATCTCATCAGAAACGTTTCGATCTGACCGACCTAGATGAAGTGATTTGCGAAGAGTTTTCTGAAGGTCTTCAGAGTATATGTTAGTATGGTACAGAATCTTCATGTTTTCTTCAGAGTCGAGCCTGTTTTCGGAGGCCAAGTTTGAGTCAATTGAACAGGATTATGTTGCCCTAGAGTCAGTTCTTGCTTATATGAGAACCTAGTAGTGTCAAAGTTATTACCATTTAGTTTAAAGCAAAACTTTGAGGCGATAATACACAATGTACCGCTTCACTGCTCCATGGTAACTAACTGGTCTAGTATTAGAGACACAACACCAGATCCACTAACATTCTTAACATAATGTAGTTGAAGTAATTCGATTCTTAAAAAGCCAGTTCCTTTCTCCTGTTCTATACTGTAATAATGAAAACAAATTTTAAAAAATTCCGAAGGAAACAATAAAAATGGGTCGTTTGTTTCACAAATTGTACCTTCCGTGTCCACGAAGTGTTGTCTATGTACTTCCAAGTTCCAACACCCCATCTTTTTGCCCTACCTTTTTGAAAACTTTTATCGGAAGGTTCAAAAGATAAACAACTACTAGAATCCCTGGTATGTCATTCCAAATGCAAAGCCAACCATTTACCAACTGAGCTACGAGCAGTCGGTGCCGACGCAACTTAAATTGTTCTACTACGATTATCATGATAATGAATGAGGTCTATTCCGTGCTGGTCTCTGATTAAAAATAATTTTAGACAAAATTAAATGATGGTTGTTTGTCATTACCTTCCATGAATATGGCGTCGTAAGGAGTTCTCAAAGTTGTCTCCAAGTCACTTGTGTCTTCACCGTGAATCGAATCCGGAACCACAGTTTTACATGGTGACGAGCGGAAATTTTCTAAGAGACACTAAACGTAATGAGAAGTTTACATCTGAAAAGCTTTATTTAACTTCAATGTTTCATAACAAAAACTGAACATGTTAAAAATTTTGATATTTCGAAAATCGGAAACATTGTCTCAGATTATTATTTTACATAATAATAATAAACATATTTTATATAAGTAAATTCATATCTGCCAATATTCGTAAAAAAACTTTTTGCTGCTCAATGGTTTCTAATTAAATATAACATGCTTAGATATATCCACTTTTTATTCAGAAAATTACATTTACACTTATGATTTGAAGATAACTAGAGTTTAATAATATCAGAAAACAACTTTCTGGTACGTGAAATAACTTTAATTTGCAAAATAAATGGAAAACAATGCCTATAGGTACTAAGACTCTGTCCTCGACAAGCAAATTTTCAAGCAAAAGCCTGGAAAATCCTTATCCAAGATGGATGACGCTGGGATCAAACCCACGACCTCCCGAATGCTACGTCAGCACTCTACCACTTTCTAGCTTGGTTTGCTTTAAGCGGGCTTACTTGTTTAACCTTTTTCCTTACTTTAACCTTTAAATTTCTTTGACGATTCCAAGATTAAAGCACCTAGTTATATTAATAAGTGACAGTGTACTTCATCAATGATATCGAGTGAAGCAAAATTAACCAACTACCACAAAACTTTATTTCAATCTCCCTTGCGAAGGAAATAAGACCCTTTTTATGAGCAATTAGGTTCTTCTACTCCTAGAACTAACCCTCCCTCCTATTGGACGACTTTCTTCAGAAAGGTCATTAAAAAGTTTCTCAGTTTGCTCCTACCGTTTAGACTTTAAACTAGTTTAAGAGTAATACATACATGTAGTTGATTGTTCTTTGAAAATTCGGAAGAAAAAGGAAAAAAAACCGCATGTGATTCACTTGTATGCTTCGGTAAGTTTATGAGTACTAGGCTACTAAAATCAACGACCCCAGTAATGCTTACGATAAAATGTGGACTGTAGAATGAGAGGGGGGTTGACCATTCCTCAACTACAGACGGAGAAGTTACGAAAGTTGGCCTCTCAACAAGAGTTGGTTGCACGTACTACAAACTTAACTAAAAAGGAAGAAGAAAAGTGAAACCTTCGAGTAGAGGTAGATAGAGATTGTGTTTCAGAGTATAAGCTTCTCTTCATTTGCAAACATTCAAAAATATTCTGATGGACAGTGGAAGTGAAACCTTGTGCGTTTACACCCATGCTTCGTTGTCCCTACTAAAACTTTAAGGTTTCATTTTTCATTGAGTTTTATCTTGTTTCTATGTATCCGAAGTACAAGTTTTGAAACTGCTTTTAAGTATGTATACGGCAATTTAGCATCACTAAAATAAAAGTGGTTATTTAAAAGTTTTACTTAAAGTACATTTAGTATATGTGTGTTTCTCAGAAGCTAAAAAAGCCTAATCAATTTATTAACAGGAAACTATACAAAAAAATAGTACCATTTAATTAGCCAGAAAAATGTAGCTTTAGTTTCGTTCATAATCTCAACGACAAATATTTTATGTTTTCCTGATCTTAACTTATTTTTTGTTGCATTAGTTCATACGTCCGCTCTTAAACGAGTCATTTGCAAGCTAAACTATAGAGTTTATGTGTGTACTGCATTTATTAGTACGAGAGTAGCTAAAAAAGTATCAGGACATTTCATCACAAGAAAAACTTGACACACAAAGCTAATAACACGATTTTTCAATGCCTTATCTTTCTCTCAAGTACATTTGTCCAATGTATCTACTAACTTCTGGAATACATAGATATAGTGGTTCAAAGATCTTTTTAGTAAACCCTTGTATGATGCCGATCAACGTTTTTCAGTTCATCATCGTATGAGCTTCTTTATTTCTGAGAACGTGTGGAACTCACAGTGGACAATATCAGGCAGCAACACTGGAAAATCAGAAAACTTCTTACATGTAGTACGATTTAAATTAATCAAATTTTGATCGCTTTTGTACTATTGTATGTGTGAATAATATTTTAATATATTTAAAACATGTTTACACAAGTTAGTGTTTCTGTAGACCCTTTCGTGACTTTAGGAAAGTAGACGAAATTTTGCGGAACAATGCCCGAATAAACTCAATGAGAGTATTTTGCTTCAATCACCCCCAACAACAAGGAAGACGGTAAATCTGTCGCGTTTCTCTCTTATCATTGAAAACGTTCCATGGAAAACTAGGGTTATACTCATAAGTATAATTCTGTCTTGAGTTAGACACTAAATTTGAGTTCTTTGCCCTTCCTTGTTGAGTACCACAGATATGCCGTAAGTTGAAGAGCTACAATAAAAGATTGGCCAAATGAACTGTCTTACAGTCATATCTCATCACATGTTACCGAACTACCACACAAACAAACACACATTAGGTCATCTCTGTTTGTTTTCTCTCTTTTACAGCATATTGCTATTTTCTGAACAGGCCTCGTATAAGGAGATAGATTATTAGGTCAGGTTAACTCAATAAGTTTTCTCTTGCCAAATAAGGAAGTAATGCATTGTTTGTTGCAGATTTGTCTAAATATGTGTAATTGAATACTTTAGACTGAATTTAAGCTTTATTTATTATCCTTTACGAGCATCTATGACCTGATGTGGCCAAAAGACTGAGGGGTTTTAACATTACTGTGTTAAACGCATTTAAGTCCCACTAATATAAAATTGACTCAAAGGAAATAACAATAGAACAGAATTTACTTTCGTTTTTGGGTAGATAATTACATTTGGTCTAAGTCGGTCACAAAACTAAGAGAAGAATGCCTGAATGCACTCTTGTAAATGCATGAAAAAGTAGAGAAAAAAGATGATAATAACAACAGTAAAGTGTTGCGAAATGGGCATTGCAGCAAACGCCTTTGAATCTTGACCACTGATGTTTCTTCTAGTTTATTTTCGACTTGTAAGATATATAACATTGTTGTCTTTGGCAACAATAACTATTTGTTTAGTTTCTTTATAGGCCTTAACACAACCAAAGTGAAAAGCTTTATATCAACGCTATGTTTGGACGTCGACAACTTTCACTCAGGGCATTCTAGGCTACTAAAGTGCCTAAATTGCTGCTATAAAGGTCAGGGTCAGACGATGTGAAAGCCGTACAGATCATCTCTGTTTATCTGTTGTTGACATCTTTCAAGTTGGAAATGCTAGAGCATTGAAAATGGTTAAGATATCGTTCGAAAGGTCTCTGCAAGATACATTCAAAGCCACGTATATCATTTATACACCCGGTCATTGGCATCCTTTACCTGAGGAACTACTAACTCCGAGAACTAATATCGCTACGAATGAAGTTTACGTGTCGTTTGAAAGATCTCGACGAGACGAGTTCAAGGCTGCATAGAACTTGTTTGGTCGTCCGTCTTTATAAAATTAGCATTATTTGATTCATTACTTATTACTATAAAATTACATAATATCAATGAGCGCTGCTGAAGTTTCGCTGTAGTACACGTGCATAGTCATCTGACGGGCTCGGCTTAACTTTTTTATGTTACTAGGAAAGTATATGAACAATGCTTTCGAACTGGCAAGACAAAGAGAAAAGGTGTTTCCCCTTTTCTCTTCTAGAGTAACTACACAATACATAAAATATTTTTTCGGTATTAACGAGTTTTCAAGAGGAGTAAAGAAAGATACCTATCCTTAACTCAGGCAAAATCTTATGTGTTTATCCGTAATACTGGACGAGTTGACTACCGAACAAGATGAAACTTTCAAAGAACTACCTTCTTCAATTCCGCCTCTCCTAGGATAAGAAAAAAACAACAGGAAGAACACGAGAAGGAAAGAAAACGTGAGGAACTACATCCCCACCTAGAAAGAATGATGAAGAAAGTAATGAACAAGACATGGAGGAAATAGAAATAATAAATAAAATGGTAGCTAATCTTTTCATAGAGGAAACTATTGCAATTTAAGATCGGTAGCTCGAAAATTGAAACGCTACCGTCAAGATAAACCCATTGCTTAGTGAAAACATCCATTTTTGTAGTGCAGTATAAAGCAACTAATGAAGAAAACAAAGTAAACAGAAACATCAAAATATGATGAAATCCCAAGTGGAAGGACTTAACAAAACACTTCGTCTCGTCTGCTTTTTAAAGAACAAAACTAAACAACCAACAGTGAGAAAGCAATGGATTTAACAAACCAATGAAAAAAAAACATACCGACGCCGTTTATGAAGCCAAAAACAGGATGGGTCCGTGTCCCAATTTCACAAAGACTGAGGTGTTTTCCATAGATGAATCTAAGAAGATACGAGCACCTCTAAGAACAATCAAAACAAATGGAAAAGGATGAAGTAATGAAAAAGACTAATCATAATGACAATGATGGGCAGAAATTAAATTTTGTAGGGTAAAAGAAAATAAAATCACTATTTATAATGCACAAGATTAATAAATTCATGGAAGATGAAGAAGTGAACGGCCCAGATTACTTATTATATTATTAGCTTCACATTCGCGAGGTTCTGGGTTCGATACCAGGAATTCACCATCCTGAATGGCATTTTTCCAGGGTATTCTCTTAGTTGCAACGCAAATGCCGATCTTCAGCGTAGGTGTAGGCCCTGGCAAACTCTTTCCTACTTCTTTCCCCATATATCCCGTCTTGAGCCATAGATGCCTAAGACCTATACATGGAAACAACTAAATTTAATTCAATGAAAGACAAAGAAGTTGTGACGATGATGATAGAACAAGAGGTTTAGGAGAATAGCGAAGTCTATTCGCAAAAGTTACCAATACGTAATATCAGTTCAAGAACAAGAGGCCTGGAATTATATAGAGAAGCCAAAGAGAAATACACTAAAGCACATGATGACTCAAGAATAAATGCTAGAAAAAGTTATTGCCAGGAAACGTATAATATGATTCCTAAGATCTGCGTTACAAAATAACATGCAATTAGAGAAATAAAAACTACTCAGGAAATAATTATAACTTTCTTTCCCGAAGATAAATTTGAGGTATACAGTACCGATAAGAGAAAAGAGACATCAGGCTAAGTTTACTGTCAGTTCTATACAAAATGTTCACCAAAGTTATTTTGAATCGTATTGAACGAGACTTAGATTTTAACCAGGTAAGGGAACAAGCCGGATTTCGTCGTGGATTTAGCACAATGGACCACATACAAGCATTGAATGAAGTAATGGAAAGGACTAATTAATATGAATTTTCACTATGTTTGGGATTCATAGATTTTGAAAAGGCTTTCGATTCGGTCTCCTTGGCAACAGTACTTAAATCACTTGAACATCAAGGCATCGAAAGTGCATACATCACTTTACTGCAAAACATCTACTCGACTGCTACATCTGTCATTAGACTACATCAGGAAAGTGAAAAAATTAAATATGGAAAAAGGGTAAGGCAAGGAGATTCAATTTCTCCAAAACTGTTTTCTGCGATCCTGGAGAGAGTGTTCCAAAATTTAAACTGGGATGAAGTTGGAATTAAAATTAATGGCGAATATTTTCATCACCTACGATTCCCTTATGCTATAGTCTTGTTTGCTTCAAGTGCAGAAGAACTACAAACCAGAATAGAAGAACTGTACAATGAGAGTTCGAAAATAGGCCTTAAAATGAATTTAAGTAATACAGAAGTAATGTACAATCCACATGCTGCAAAGAAGGAAATGAAGACTAACGGAGAAACAACAGGCATAGTTGATGAGCATGTTTACCTAGGTCAGCTTAAAACATCGAATGCCAAGTTGACGGATGAAATAAATAAATGTAAAATGGAGTGGAGTTCGTTTGAAAGACTATTATGTTATGTTATTTATGTTATGTTATGTTATGAAAGACATGTTATTTTCAAAAGCAAACTACCAATGTATCTGAAGCGTAAAGTTTATAATCAATGTGTCTTACCTGTAATGATGTACGGCTGTGAAACTTGGACATTGAATGCGCAAACGACTCAAAGATTGAGAGTCACACAAAGAGCAATGGAGAGGTGCATGCTAGGAATAATCAGGAGGGACAGGAAGAGAAATGAATGGATTCGCACACAAACAAAGGTAGAGGATGTAATCAAGACTGCGAAGAAGATAAAGTGGAGATGGGCCGGTCACATAGCTAGACGAACAGATGGAAGGTGGACGACAAATGTACTACATTGGATTCCTAGAGAAAAGAAACGACTGAAACGACGTCCAAATTCAAGATGGGTAGATGAAAACAAGCATTTTTCAGGAGTTACATGGATGAGGATAGCAGCAGACCGAGATATGTGGAAAGAAAAGGGGGAGGCATTCATCCAGCAGTGGATAGAAAACGGCTGAATATGATGATGATGATATATTATTAAAAAGGAATCAGAAAAATGCTGTGAGTATAGACTGTACTAGACATAGCTGCAGCTCTTGACAACTTATTGTGGTCCTGACCATTTGGAGAGCTTAGGAAATTAGGGATTGCCACTGAAGTATAGAAAACACGCTGGGACTACTGTCAGAGCAAGAAAGTACAAATGTGCGACTAGCAAGAAGAAATATGTAAGGCACCAACAAGGGATGTTCATTAGGGAGTGATCTTTTGGAACAAAGTCATTCCTGCCTTAGCTGTGATGACATACTGCTGCTCGGTATTCCGTAATTGTACTTTTGTGACGAGTTATTCCAAACTGTAGAATTATGTCAGTTGGGAATGATTAATAATTCATGATTACGCGTGGCATATACCAGTTAGATGCAGGTTTGTCAAGACTCAAGGGGGAAATTCCGTTTCATTACTTTATTTTCAGAGCTTGCATTATCGGTAAATAAAAGAATAGTGAGTCAAAAGTTTTCTAAGTATAATTCTAATAAAAAGTATTTAATCAAAAAGTAGTTCCAAAATAGATAAATTTCAAATACATATACGACAAAGCTTTCAGGCCTTTTATCAGATTAAACTGAATTACACATGAACATACTGAAAGAGGATATTCTATTGATCTTATCAATTCCGGACTAATTCCCCGCTTTCCTTTACGAGTTCTCTCTCTTGTTCCCTTTTTTCCAGCCACACTAGACTTTTCCTGTTTCTCTGTTAACAGTAATCTAAAAAGAAAAACGAGAAGGAAAAAAAATATATGAGAGATGAAAGAAGATGAGCGGGAAAACAATGGCGTTAATTAAATATCGTGCCATTTTCTCTTCTAGGCTTTTGTTCCGTCAGGTTTTTCTTTTTTGGCGTGACGTTAGTGATATCCGCTGACTCCGGGGGTTTTTAACTCTTGACACGAATCTCCCTCTTGTACGACAGAAAAAAAACAGAGCGAGAAAGAGAAAGGGCAGAATAGGTTGGGTGTGGTGACAATCGGACAAGAAAAAAAAAAAGGAGAGCGGAAATTGTCCCATTGCCGGAAACGGAGCGAACACAAAGCGATTTTTTTACAATACTGTAGAAATATACTTAATCGTAGATCGAGTCCCAAATGCGAAGCTTCTTTTACATTCGTTTTTGTCTATCGGCCCAGCCGTCTGCAACACTCAGGCTATTGCCGCAAGGAATGCAGATAGACAAGATCAGACTGATGTTTTGTACTCGCTATTTGAGGTCTAGTGCCGCTGGAAGCTATCTTTTGTACTATATACATTTTCGAGAAATTACACGTATCACAGTGCGATTTTCAGATCACTTTTTACTTCTACTTTCAATAGTCGCATCTATGTGCGATTTGCCGCTGCGTTCTTACTTTATGATACTTTATTACTGTACATACTTATTGTAACTAAAAACGGTCGTACCCTGTAGTAATTGCTACTGGAATTATTTTCATTTACTTTTAATTTGTGGTGATGGTTCAAAAATGATCAAAGTGCCGAGAGAATTTAAAAATCCATGCATCCCCAAGTTTACCTCATTGATTCTGCTAAGCTGAATGTTGATTTTGTCATCTCTTCTTCCAATAAAAATCTCTGTAAAAACATCCAAAGTTCAAATAAACTTGAGTTTCTTTTATTTTTTTGTAATTTGTATTCAGAATACTTAACGTTTTCTTGCCACCATATGCGATTACCGAGTTTATGACAGTATGTAAAAATTCCTTTGTATTTCTACATATTTAAAATTACTTTAATTTGTGAACATTTTAGCTGAGAACTTTTATATTTATTATTATATAGGTTACATATCAATGATTCGCTTTCAAACCATCAAAAATCCAATTTTGGTAGATTTCTGCATAAAAAATGTCAAACAAATTCAGAAGAAAATGGATTCCGTAATATTAATAATACGTAGATATGATTACGCATTTTTAGAGCTATCTAGCGGTTATATATGAACCTCGTAAGGTAGCAACATTTAAGAAAATTACGTAATCCTGTTTTTCTTGTTTCTTCTCAAAAATTAACTGAAACAAACACAAGATTTTGAAGTAAGGCATCGGTGTGTACTGTATTATTATACAACTAGCATTGCATGAGATTACAGTAGAATTGCAGTAATCCGATTTCCGATGGTTCAACCCCTCGCGTAATCCGACTTTTGACAGGTGTAAACGTTTTGGGGGTTAAAAATCAGCTTTGAGTGTAGTGTACTCGTGCAATACAAATACTGCATTGAATTTTACTACAAATCACTCGTAGGTTTTCATAATTATCAAATATATTTATTTGGAGTTTAATATAATTTTTTCGATATTTTATACCTCTAATAATCTTATCTTTCCTGCGTTCCTACCATCTACTCAGTCTCATAGGTGACGGATTATGATCTCACTGTGTGCGACTTCCATCTATGAAGATATTTGAAGAGTAAAGTAAGTACAAGTCGTCCAGTAATCTTGCTATTCTATAAGAAACAATTCGGAAAGAAATAATAGCAAATATACTCTAAAACATATCGTCCTGTGTCTGCGTTTGTCATCAGTGCACTGTTATTAATGAGGAAGCCAATAAAGACCACAGAAAAAGAACGCACTTTGTCCATTTTTGATAAAATTGACTTAAGAGTACCGTCAGTTAAGCCTTTGAAGGGCATTTTTAACAAGTTATCATGCATGAAGACAACATGCGTACTCTGTCTGCTACAAGCACATTTTTATGTGATATGCAGGTATACGCAATGCTAATTATGAACGTTTGAAATGCACCCGTGTAATATCAATAAAATGAATAAAGGGCGTTCTTTTCCTGTAGTCTTCAAATCTAATGAAGATCTGATATGTGGAGGTTAGGTTAGATTACTTTCGCATGTATGCAAAATCTAATATACATGAGAACATTCCAAATGTATTCCATACACAAACGAAATATTTATCAAGCCTATGTTAGAATGCAATTATACATTTACAAATAAATAGAATTCTGAGTACCAACCCTGGTAACACACAAACGCTTTTTCAACGTTATATTGTACGTTAATTTCATTGTTTAACCGGTTGAAGCAATAGGTTTGATTTGAAAACTATATTTTAACAAACACTTGATGTCGTTGATAAGATGTTAATACGATGTCTTAAACTGTCATTTTCAACTATGGTTCGATTTTGTTTCATGTGGTTCTTTTAAACTTAATGCAAATCACTTGCATCAAAATGAAAATTAACAGTTATTTTTGAATGTTACTAAATATTTTTTTTTCTGTTCTCGTTGAAAACACGTTGAATTTCAAAATATATTAGAAGGCAACATTTCGATTTTGTTGATAGGGCGTTAATGTGACACGCTGTTACTTTCATTTTAAACTGTGACATACATTTCGCTTAAAATATAGTTTTCTAAGGCGGGATTCGGAAATATATATTTTTGCAACGTATGGAATATTTTTACCATCTTTAAATTTCACTACTGATAGTTGACTACATGATTGTTCAGACGGCCACATTTTTAAAATGTTTATCGGGGTTCTTTGTAAAATGAAAGGTATTTTTATTGTCTTTTTTAATTATATTTCATCGTTAATTAAATGGTTTAATAACGTTTCTAAAATAGATGCTTCTATCCATCATTCATTTTTGACGTCGAAGCTTAACTTTTATTTTAATCGTTCATTTGAACCTTTTCCAACCATTACTAAGCATCGGATAAACCGTTGAATAGGTGAATAGATACAAAGTTAAAAATGTGATTCAAAAATACGTTTTATCATCGTTCACCTCTTGACAATAAAGACTACGTTTATTCGTGCTCCAAATGCTCGTGGGCCCACGTCTGAATTTGTGGCCGTTGTGGTTAAAAAGCTGCTAGAAGGTGCGCAGTTGCGTCCATCAAAGCGACATTTGACCAGTCATTTCGGTTGAATTCAACAAGGTTCAGAAACAACTGACAGGAATACAAATCTGCCAGTTGCAGCCAAAACTGCTAAATGGAATCCGGCAAAAAATTTCCATGCAACAATTAACATACGCAACAATGAAATGAATAAGGATTTGGAGACAGAACAGATTTTCTCGCAGACCTTCTGTTTCTGTCGGTATGGCTTCAAGATTTCTTCTGAAGAGTGTTTCTTCGTCTCTATATTCTTTGCCAGAAAAATATATTTTTCATTGTTCCATTACATTGTTGTGTTCTTTATTTCCTTCTTTTTTGCTTGCTTGTACATTATTATTATTTATTTATTTTTTTTACAAAAAATTAGATTTAAAATAGTTTAGTTGATATTTTAGACATTATATACCCGTTATATCTCTGCGCTTTTTTGAGGAGATTAAACATTGTTTATTTTGGTTTTTATTTATTTTCCATTTGATGACATGGCGAGTTGTTTTTTGTGACACGGAAAGATACAGTTGGGAAGTTTTCTGTTTATTACTGTAAAACATTATAGGTGAATTTAGATTTAGATCGTAGACCTTCATTATTGTCCTTCTGTTGTGGTGACCGTACAACAATCAAAGTTGAAATCAACTTCGTTTTCCACTTAGCACCAAACGAATTTCATATTGTTAAGTGATTTATTGTTGGATGACAGTGGATCTTCTTGACAGTTTTTTTTATCACTGTGAAGTTGAATGTCTAACATATGTATAATATATGTGTAATAGATGTACATTAGACGTTTAAGGTCTTCTGGTTTTCATTTGAGTGAATAAAAACTTTGATCTTAATTATAGTAGTGATGGTCTTCTAAATACATTAGTTGTTCTTAATTATGTTATACTGCTCTTTCTATATATTTTCATTTATTTTTAATCTATTTGAATTTAAATTTTGTGACACTATCAGTAGTAAGATTTTTCTCCTGTGATATTGCAAGTTTTTAATATGAGACTGATATAGCATTTTAATTACTAATCGTTATTAGGCTAATGTAGAATTCTCATATTTTTATATAACTAATCCGTGTGTGTGTTTAAGTATGAATTTCTCATCTGTGGTATTTTTTCTTTAATTACATTTTGTCATATTTTTACATAGCCGTTTGAAGGGGACACATTAGCGGAAAAAAATAGAGAAGTTTGTGGATATTTTTGAAATAAGATAGCAGTATGTAATGTTTTCGTTGGATTTTCTATCAAGGAATTGATAGATGTGGGTTGTGATATTTACTGTCTTAATAGTGCTGTTCAATTTGAATTTATTTTAAGTCATTTTAGCAACTTTGGCTCAGGGCGTATGGATAATGATGGGATGAATTGGTGGACTGAAGAAAGTGGTAATGGAGCACCCCGAGAAAATCCACGCACACAGTGTTTGTCCACCACAAAACCCACAGGGCATGAGCAGGGATTGATCCGACGACCCCTAGCACCAAAGGAGAGCGCTCTACCAACAGAGCCACCGTTAATAGTGCTGTTATTAAAGGAGGTCGATGTATATAATATTTTCTGCACTGGGAAAGTATGTGAGTGATGTCTTCTACAATTTGATTTTTGTATGTTACTACGGAATAAGGCGTTGTTATTGTCTTTTAGCAACAATTTAGAGCTAGCAACAGTGAACGGAAGAAAATATAGACCATTCTCACTGATTGTTATTTACGTATACTTATAGTATTCTTCTGGAATGAGTTTCAACATATTACCTTCATAGTTGTGTAAGTTATCGTATAATTTCTTGATAATAAAATAACTAGAAAGTTTAGGAAGATTGAAGTGATATCTAGCGTTGAAGATTTGAACTGCTTCAGCTCTGAAACTAATCTTAATTAAAATGTGTTCCCAAGGAACGTGATGGGTGGTAAAATACCTCCGGAAATATGGATAAAAACAAACAGCAATTTGCATAGAGTGAGATAGCTCGAAGAAAGTACGGTCCGTCTCGTAATCAAAACATCTTTAGATTAACTCTTTCGGACGGCGATCCTAATTAAGTTTCCGTGGCGTTTCTTTATTCAGGAAAAAATGTACTCCTCAGTTATATATATTCAATTAATGCCCAAAGTATTTTTCACGGGCTTGTTAAAGTTACAGTAATTATGAAAAATTATGTTGTTTTTTAACTCTAAAGCGATCGCGTGTGTCCTCACGGACCCCAGTAGATATTTGAATTAGTTTGTTGAAGTGATTTATTACCGCGCTTTCTTCTCGTTTCCAGTAGCTGAGATATTCATACCACTCTACCTACTGGCGTCTACGAAGTTAGTCCACAATGAACATGTGTTGAAATACGAATGTACCATTTCCGTAGTGGGGCCTGCGTATACTCCACGCGACCGGATTCAGTTCTCCTGAGTGATTATCTTGTCAATTCTTTTTTTTATATATAGTGAAATGTTTATAGTACTTCTGTGCAAATGAAACAATAAATGACTTGCACTATTAGTAAAATATTCGATAATAAAATACAAAATATTAATAGAATATATGTATACTCTATACGTTGGCAGGTAGACCCCACGTGACCGGATTCGTTGCCTTTTTCTCTGACAAATTGGTATTTAGCAGTCGATAAGTAAACAAATCCAGCAAATAATTAGTTTGAGATACTAAAGAAGTAAATTCATTCCAAAGCGAATACCAAAATTGTCTATGAATGTGTGTTTATCACTGGGGTCCGCACGGACCTCCACGCGACCGAATTCGTGTAATGCAGAGAGCGCGACCGCTGTAGGGTTAAAGGAAAGATATACATGTTTGAACATTATTTTTGTCGGAAACAGAAGCCTTAAAATCATCTAGGGATCTTTACGTTTCCGAATTTTGATAATAGAAATTGCTTTCATAATGTGGATCAATTGAAAACCAAACGACTTTAAAAAAAATATGGATCAAGTGTTGGATATGCACTACATGGTTTCATGCGTAGTGTTGAGCATACTGCCAGCATTTTATCCTTTGTCATTCACTAAATTTTGAGTTAACTTTCTAATAGTAACGCTTAAACGAACTTTATTGTACTAAACCAACTGCAAGATATGTAAAAAGAAAAAAAGTGCTGACATCCGTTTTTCTTCTCCAAGAAAGAAAAAAGAAATGGAACAACTTTATGGAAAAGGCCAATTTGGTAAATTGCGGGGGAACTATTCCTCATTACCAGTATGAAGTAGGTACGGATATCGGCTAACTCTGTGCCCAGGCTCTGTCAGCAGAATATATATCCTTTTCCTCCTGCCAGATGGTTATTTTTTTTATTTTAGTGTCTACCTTTCTTTACGTTTCTCATCTGCCATCAGTTCGTCGTCTTGTGCTGCTCCTTCACCTTCCTATCCTTTTTGTGTCTCATTTAGAACCCGTTTTCATTTTATGACAGGCGTCTCTGGAATTTTTGATCTCATTTCCCCTCTTCTTGTTCTCTCGTTTGCCTTCTTCCTTCCTTTCATTCTGTTCTATCTTATTAGTTGCATTTTCATCTACTTAGATCATTTTTCCTCTCATCGTCTTTTCTACGTTTGTCTCTTCGCTAAGTCGTGATCATCGTCAGCAGCACCAGCAGTAGCAAAGAAAATGTTCTTTTTTTGTCTTTCTCTGCTCGTTTTTCGTTCTCTGATGTTATTATGACGTGGAGCTGACGTTGACAGAAATGTGGAAAACTTTAACGGACTTTTCCTTAGTTCGCTAATTTTTGGCTGTCAACATTTTACACACACATTGATAGAGAGAGAGAGAGAGAGAGAGTAATTTTCGTGATCTGAAGACTTTTTAATGTGCAATGGATGTAAACCAAATTAGATAAGATTAAATTTCGATCCTTGTATGTTTCACAGTGTAACTATATTTCTGTTTGCTTTCAAGTAAATTTCCTAACTGTGAATTTAGAATTAGGAATGAATAAAAGAACAAGCCAGCAGTTATAGAACTAACAACTGTTGTATTACGCTAATGTATTAACATTACTGCAAAGCAACGATCTCTAATTAAATATGAAATTAATTTTTAAGGCCTTTAGGCAACTTTGGGTCAGGCCGGATGGATGATTATAGATGAATTGTTGTAATGAAGAAAGTGGAAGGAAACAGGAGAATTCCGAGAAAACCCATGCGCAAGTTGTTCATCACAAAACTCACATGGCACGAGCAGCGATCGAACTGATAGCCGAAAACACCACAAGTCAGAACTCTGCCATTGAGCCACTGGGGCCCTAACGACCTTTAAAACTAGATGCCAGAATTGCCCCCTATGTGTCTATTTTTTGTACAAAATTGCAATAGTACTCCTACAAAGTCAATCCTAGAGAGTTCCAATATTCAGACAAAAAAGTCTGAGAATCTGTATCGATTCTTTTTTTTTTTTCATTGTTGGAAGATTTTCTTTGTTATATTTTTATATATTCACAGCAACAATAAAACGATCGAATCAAATCAAGTCAAAAGGTTGTATAAAATGCCACTATAAGTTCCACTGAATCAACATCGTACTTGAAAAAACAAATATTGTGGAATTACACACAGGCTGTGATAACAAAATGCACCAATGAATATATTCAACAAGCTCAGCTGTGATATAATGTAACTCCAATGTCTAAATTAAAACCACGACATGTACTCACGTCAAAACACGAACTTACGTTCAATGGTGGCATCAAATGTACATTAATTGTGATGATCTTTGCTGCTGCTCTGATACCACCAGGTAACTCCATCAAATCGATTAACTTAATTCCATAAATTTTGTACTCGATCAATCTAGAAGCGAAGGCTAAAATATTTAAACATTCTTTGACATGTCAGTATGGATATCTATGTGTGAAATTAGATTTAAAATTTTGTTTTCCAATTACGACCTTTTTTCATTAAAGCTGATAGTGACTTTTGGGACACCCTGCATAAAGATAATTAACGTAGCTTTCCTTGAGAGTAAATCTCTTTAGACTGGTAATGAGACAAACCATTAGTTCTATAACTTCACTAAACAGGAAGCTACGGACGTTTCTCTCCACGTTTATCGCTTTCAGTTCTGTCCGTTAAAGCTTCCAGTTAAACGCAACAGCAGAGGAGTATAAACAGAGGAAGAACTGGAGAGTGAAAAATAGGGGCAAAAACAGAAAGTAAAGTCTCGAGAACTATCTTTTGATGAAGAGGAAGAAGTGGATTATGGATACCGGAACATCGTTCCCACAAGGTTGCAACTTCGGGGAAGCCTGGTGCCTGGCATTGTAGACTGGTTTTGCCAGAAGACGCTATGGGAATTTTAATTGGTCTTCCCAGCATTTTCTCCTTCCTCGTCATCTTTTTTTCCCCCTGTCCTTAAGGAAGAAGATGTAGTAGAAGTTTTGAACGCAAGCAAAGGATGAAGAAGACTGGGTGTGCAAGGGAGATAATACTAGGGACAGGATAGTGAGAAGCAATGTAACACAAGGTAAACCCTTTAGCGAGGGTCTAGCTCCGCACGATGTCGTTCCCTCCCAAACACCACCGTTACATGACTCTCCTTTCAACACCGTCTTCGGTCTTCCGTTCTTCTTCGGTTACATTTTTTCCCCCTTTCGCTTTTTTCACTAGAAGTTTTCTTCAGTAAGTTAAATACTTAAGTTAAATGCTATTTCCTCCTGTGAATTAGCAGGCGGAAAACTTTGTTTGACGCTTACATCTTCATAGACTTGAACTGTTACTACTTGTTACCAGAAATAAGTTATACAAAAACTATAAACTAAAAAAAAAAATATTTTCAGAATTGTCTTGAAAAATCAAGATTTTTTTTTACTTTAAATAGTTTTTCGCCTTTTATTTATTATAACTTTCAAAACTCAAAAATATGTAGAAACTAAGTATAAGGAAACTAACCCAAGATTACAAATGAGAAACAAAGAAGAGGGAGCTTGATGAAGAAATCTAAGATTGATTCGAAATCAAAAAACAAGTTTTGAAGAAAGATGGAAGTTTTGGGAGAAAAAGGCAATGGAAAAGGCAAAGAAAAGATTCAGGTTTTCCAGAATCCAAAAACATGTTTTGTCTTTTTCTCAAACCCAATGCATACGATTAAAATATTAACTTAAGGCAGACTAGATGTAGGCGAGAAACATGTTTACGTAAGAATAATTGTTGAAGTACATAACACATCAAATATAAAATGAATGTCCTATATTTCTTTATTCCAGGCAGCGCCGAAGTCAGGCAGCATCATAGGACACAAATATGCTGCAGAATGGAGAGAAATGTAATTACATAATTCCAATGGTCAAAAGACTTATAATAAAGCACTTACATTAACCGTAGAAGATAAGATGTTAGATTAGAAGGGGAAATTACCCTATTACACTCAAAATAAAATAGTTATTACTTATACTAATTTTTCACAGTGGAAAAAACAATTTTTCGTTAAGAAATGAGTTTCATGTGTAAACTAGGATGCATTCGTCGATAATTCCGTGGTTGTATTCTGGTATGTCCTTAATAATTCGGTATCAATAACATGGAAACCGCAAATGTTTTAACATTATTGTACGCTTAAAGTTTTAAGGACATTTCCTTGCCTCGTGATGACAAGTTTGACTGAAATCAGATCAATTATTCCTACGTTATACTCGAATGTATGTGAGATAAATGAGTCTAGTTACCAAGGTTTAAACAAGATTGAATCAAATAGTATAATTTACAAGAATCAAGATTGAAATAACCTTGACAGGACAAGGAAAAAAACATGACGAACTTCTTAATTGTCCTGGGTGATGATCGATCTGGTGTAGTCACCAGACAACGGAACCACATGCCATAACTGGCTTTCTAAGCACTATTTCTACTTCGTTTGCAAGAAATACTTGTAACAAAAGAGTGAGAGTTGGCAAAGAGCGGTACAGTCCTGGTTATGGGACTTCATCGCACTGAGACGACAGCAGATGTTCAATGAAATATTTTTTTTTTAATAAAACGAAGTTTTACAAACTTTCTCGCATAATTGCTTGTTCCAACAAGCTTGAATTAGCTATAAAAACCAAGTCACTTATGTTGTTATAACAAGTTTGTTTCATGTTTATTTAGTTCAACACAATATCAAGATTAAGAAGGTAGAAAAGCAAGTGACTGACAATCTTGTTGCAAGCTGGCATACTATCTAGAAATGAAGATGGTAAAGGTTTTAACATTCGGATATTGGTAAACCCATTAAGAATATTTCCATAGATCGTTATGTCGTATTTTACTGTTATTGGATTAATCGTTTTTATGTAATGCTCAAATATATGTAATAATTGAGCTACCTCAGAAGCACGAGATATCGGGCTAATATTGGCCAAAAACTAGGCCGACTATAATCAATCCGAACAAAAACACCAGAGGTGCAAAACGTGGAGCCAAGTTCTTTAGCCCTAAAAAGGTGTGAAATGGGAGACGGATGAGCCAAGTTCCTTGGTGACAGCATGTAACAGGAACAAAGGAACTTGGCGCGAGCTGGCAAAAGCCTTAGGGTTGGGG
Source organism: Lepisma saccharinum (assembly GCA_022664845.1). NCBI lineage: Eukaryota > Metazoa > Arthropoda > Insecta > Zygentoma > Lepismatidae > Lepisma > Lepisma saccharinum. The sequence goes on along the minus strand of JAGDQP010004884.1, from coordinate 3,829 downwards.
GCGGTGGACGTAGTGGGTTTTAGGATCCCTACCACCCTTATAGCTTGAGGATCATGAACCTTGCCACCTCGCGCCAAGTTCCTTTGTTCCTGTTACATGCTGTCACTAAGGAACTTGGCTCATCCGTATCCCATTTCACACCTTTTTAGGGCTAAAGAACCTGGCTCCACTTTTTGCACCTCTGGTGTTTTTGTTCGGATTTCACAGCTTTTTGTAGGTGTATAATGTATATACTCGCTCTCTCGGCCTCGTTTAGGTCCTCGCCCCCCGTAGCTGGCTGCGGCCTTAACTTCGAGTTTTTGGGTACTTACGCCCCTTTATCGTAACCACTCTCCAGGACACTGTGCTTCCATGTTGCAGATTTTTTCCCATACCCACCACCCGTGGGAATGAAATATTTATTAAAACATAGGGAAGCTTTGCCATATTTATTGTAACCTACTTGTGATGATACAGCAAATTTGCTTCCTGCTGGCGGCCCTAAAATCCACCTCCACCAACCCTAAGACTCGAACATCACCTGATGTTTTGCTCGGATTTCACAGCTTTTTATACGTGTATATATATACTGGGTTCGCCTCCCTGGGTGTGTTGCCCCAGAATTCCGTGTGCGCCCCAACTTCAAATTTTTAGGGTTACGCCCCCTTTATTGTGATCAGACTTTCTGGGGACAGCGCCCCATGCTGTGCAGACCATTTCCCATATCGCCTCGGGGGCTGCACCCTCATAGCGGTGGTTTGATCCATTTATTGAAACATTTTCGTGATGGTACACCTTCATACCAAATTTCGTTTCTCTAGCTTCAGTGGTTTGGAAAATGGTATTTGGGCGGCTATGTTGAATTAAAGAAAGCGATTTTTAAAAAGTTTTCTTACATTGCCGTTACCTACTTGTGATGGTACACCTTCATACCAGATTTCGTTTCTATAGCTCGAATGGTGTGGAAAAAGTTTTTGTGCGGCCATTTTGATCCAAGTTAACAACTTTTTCAAAAATGTAAATTATTACTAAACTACTCTTATTAATACACATTTATGCCAAATTTCGTATCTCTAGTTCAAACGTTCTGGAAAATGGATTATGAAGTCAGCCATTTTGGATTCAAAATGATGTCTTTACAGATATTTTGTAATCTACTAGTGATGATATACCGTCATACTTCGAAATTTCATATTTCAATTTTTAACATCTTTTTTCTTACAGAACCTCAAAATCGCTGATTTCGCAATAAACTCTTCTTCCTGTATAACATGCTGACGTTTTGTGACACGTGGAACTCGGCTGCATGCACTGCCGTACGTGTTGATACTCCCCTCGATTCGCTCGCGTAGCTGCGCCAAGAATCCCACGGCAGGCCGCGCATCAAACTTGAGGAGTTTGGAGGAACTGCGTCTTTTTATCACAACCAGAATCTGCAGTGCACTGCGCCACATGATGCAGATATCCCCTCATACTCCAGAGCGCTGCGTCCGAATGGGGAAACGTCCACATTCTGCCTGTATAACATGCTCCTGGCAATGCTAACGTTTATGACGAGTAAAACTTGGTGGGACAGGCAGGAGTATTGGAAGTTGGCACGAGGAACTAGGCTCATCCATATTCCATTTCACCACCTTCTAAGGTTGAAGGAGTTGACTGGACAGTTTGCACCCCTGGTGCTTTTGCTCGTATTTCGCAGCTTTTTACACTTGTGTAATGTATATACTCGCTTCGCCTCATTGGGGCGCTGCCCCCAGAATTCCAAGATGACCTCGCTGGGGCGCACTCCTTTATTGCAATCAGGCTCCAGCTGGGAACTGTAACCTAGTTGGGGAGACGAGCCGAATTTATTCTAACCTACTCGTAATGGTACACCTTCATACCAAATTTCGTTTCTCTAGCTTCAGTCATTATAAAGTTGGGCTTAGGCGGGCATTTTGGATAAAAGATGGACACATTTTTAACGTTTTCGTATATTTTCGTGACATACTCGTGATGATACACTGTCATACCAAATTTCATTTCTCTATCTCGAACGATGTGAAAAATTGTATTTCAGCTGCCATTTTGAATCAAAGATGGTGAATTTTTTAAAACGTTGTTATGTTTTCCGAAACTACTCTTGATAATACATCATTATGCCAAATTTCGTATCTCTGGCTCAAGCAGTTGGAAAATGGATTTATGACGCCCGCCATTTTGGATCCAAGATGGCGTCTTTAGAGATATTTTGTAATATTTTCATAATCTACAAATAATGTTGTACTGTCAAACTAAATTTCATTATTCTAGCGGCAGCCGTTTAGGCTGTGTATTCTTTAAAAGTTTAGGGTTGGCGGCCATTTTGAATTCAAGTTGGCGACTTTTTCAAATTTTTAAAAAGTTTTCTTAATTTGCTACCAATGATGTAGTTTCATACCAAATTTCACTGTTCTATCTTTAGCCGTTTAGGCTGTGTATTCCTTGAAATTTTAGGTTTGGCGGCCATTTTGAATCCAAGATGGTGACCTTTTCAAAATGTCGGAATTTTTCCTTTATCTACTTATCATCCTCTACCTTCATACCAAATTTCATGTTTCTAGCTTACTCCAAACACCCTAAACAATATGATAAGTGAGTGAGTGAGTGAGTCAGTTAGCCTAAAATGTGCAATTTCAGGGGTCCACAACTAGAACATAGTTTGAGATACGAATATGAAATTTTGTACATCTGCACATATTTACCATATCTTCTTAACGGCAAAAGCTCATATTCCTATCTGTAACATCTTTTTTCTTACGGGGTCCCCAAATCGTCGATTTTGCCATAAACTCTTGTTCCTGTATAACATGCTTCTGGCAGTGCTAACGTTTTCTGACGTGAAGAACTTGGCTCATGCACTGCCGTGCATGTTGATACTCGCTCGCTCGGCCTCGTTTAGGTCCTCAGCCCCCGTAGCTGCGCCCCCAACTTCGAGTTTTTGTGTACTTATGCCCCTTTATCGTAACCACTCTCCAGGTCACTGTGCTTCCATGTTGCAGATTTTTTCCCATACCCACCACCCGTGGGAATGAGATATTTATTGAAACATAGGGAAGCTTTGCCATATTTATTGTAACCTACTTGTGATGATACAGCAAATTTGCTTCCTGCTGGCGGCCCTAAAATCCACCACCACCAACCCTAAGGCTCGAACATCATCTGGTGTTTTGCTCGGATTTCACAGCTTTTTATACGTGTATATATATACTGGGTTCGCCTCGCTGGGTGTGCTGCCTCAGAATTCCGTGTGTGCCCCAATTTAAAAAAAATTTGGGGCTACGCCCCCTTTATTGTGATCAGACTTTCTGGGGACAGCGCCCCATGCTATGCAGACCTTTTCCCATATCGCCTCGGGGGCCGCACCCTCATAGCGGTGGTTTGATCCATTTATTGAAACTTTTTCGTGATGGTACACCTTCATACCAAATTTCGTTCTCTAGCTTCAGTGGTTTGGAAAATGGTATTTGGGCGGCTATGTTGAATTAAAGAAAGCGATTTTTAAAAAGTTTTCTTACATTGCCGTTACCTACTTGTGATGGTACACCTTCGTACCAAATTTTGTTTCTATAGCTCGAATGGTGTGGAAAAAGTTTTTGTGCGGCCATTTTGATCCAAGTTAACAACTTTTTCAAAAATGTAAATTATTCCTAAACCACACTTTTTAATACACCTTTATGCCAAATTTCGTATCCCTAGTTCAAACGTTCTCGAAAATGGATTATGAAGTCAGCCATTTTGGATTCAAAATGATGTCTTTGCAGATATTTTGTAATCTACTAGTGATGATATACCGTCATACTTCGAAATTTCATATTTCAATTTTTAACAT
>JAGDQP010004883.1:46667-82064 GCA_022664845.1 Lepisma saccharinum | reverse complement strand
TAGCCTAGTTATTATAATAGGCTGCCATATTTGTTACATCTACTGGGCCGAATTCCGCCTCCTAAGACTAAGACATTTCCAAATTTCGTCCAAGAGATGAAATTTGGAACAATGCTAAGAATTGGAATCTTGTACAGCATTTTTCACTTGTATCTTTGTCGATGAGTAATCGAAAGGAATGGAATAAAGAAGCAATAATGCAGGCCATAACATCAGTTAGAGAAAAGAAGATGGGATACAAATTGGCAGTAAAGACTTTTAATATTAATACATCCACCTTAAAAGATTACGTCAAGTCTGGAATTCCAGCTGAAGATTGTGTTATAAAAACAACTGGACGTAAACCTATTCTGACGAACAATATTGAGAAACATTTTGTTCCTTATTGATAGGAAAAGGAATCTAATTTTTATGGGCTAACGTTTTCAGATGTCAATTAATCGAATGTGAATGACCAACTTGCAATGAGAAAAAATCTTCTTATGGTGCCATGAAGTGTGCGTATCTATCGAAATTGAAAATACTTTTATCTGTTAAGTGGCGTCATTTCAGTTTTTGCTTGAGTGGGGCAAGACCCTTTTGGCGCATCCTACTTCATACTTCGAAGCGTAGTCCTTACTTCATACTCTGCATATACGTAATCAGTGATTCCGCCAGACCCCTCTGTCGGAGTGTCACCCCCTCAAATCCTTGAGAGCACTCCAACTTAAAATATAATGTCAAAACTCGAGAGAAACATGCAAAACTCAAGTTATACCCTCCCAATTTCGACTTGATATCTTCCAAACTGAAAAGCCTGGCGGAATCCCTGTACTTAATTCATATGCATCTGTTCGCTGTTAATATGATAAAGCTAATTCCAACCGGTAAGAATAAAAATAAAGTTTTTCTTTATGAACAATTCCTAGTGCTTTTGGCAGAAGTGGGTGATGTAAACTGTTGGGGATGTAAATACAGAGCCGAGAGCACTGCTTGCCAGCTGCTTAGCGTGGCGTATTGGCTAGCGAAAATGCGCGCCGCACAGGGTTTCTCGGCGATCCAATGCAGACGTAACGCATACTTATTCTTGAGCGGTACCAATATGAAAGGAAAAGGGTATATAAACGTCTTCACAGAAGACGAAGATAAACGCTCGATATAAAAATGCACAATAGGTAAAGATAAAAATGCTTCTTAAAACCTTTCTCTCATTTTCGATTTTTTGTATGATATCGGTGCCAAATTAATCACTATAACAGACAATTAAATTCACTAACCAACATTGCGTTGCGGCTTACAAGTATTATTTTAGTTATAAATTTAGTTCCGAACTCGGAATTGAAAAACAATGGTGATTTTTTTTTCAGTGTGTTCATATCGGTTTAACTTGTCTTTTTTAAGAAGATTATTTTACGTTTTAGTGCCTTTATGTTCTCAAATTTAGGGGGAGGCAATTACCCCACCCTTCCCTCCCTAAATGATGCCCCTGTCTGTCATAGTTGTCAGTATGTGTAACCTCAAAATGTCAATGTTCACTGAAAATGAAGATTGGCAATTGAGCCTAGAGTTAATAACTCTACCTTTACTTCATTTTTTTTTTTTTTTTTGCTTTCTTTAACAAATGCTTTCTTAATTTTATATATCCAACAGTACTTTCATACTGTATTACCACTCAGTTATCGTAATAAATAATTTTCTAAGTAATAATAGTAAGTGAAGCTGCAAGTAAAAAACAATATCAGGTACTTTTTCCTCCTCTGGAAAGATAACCTAATTCGCACACTGACAACCCATCAATCAACCATAAGCGTAACGATTACAAAAAAGTAGTTTAATTAACCTTTGATATTAATGTTACAAGATCATTAAATTTTATCGTAAGATTTCAAATCGCTCGCAAGACTTTTTCCTAATCAAAAATTAGCTGGCTTGTCTTATATGTCTTAGCCGAACTTATATGCAATACAGTTGTAATTTGTTTCAAGCTTCTGAAATCTACACGCTATACATCATCAGTCAATTGTTCACCATAATTCGCTATGTGGTGCCACTATCGTGTTAGTCTTTTATTCAATCTGCACGTGTCCGTCATTTCTTTTTTTAAAGAACTTTCAAAGCCCCAAATTTCGCGGAGAACTCTGTGTATATTATTGTGTTTGTGTGTTCTCATATGGAACAAATAATCTGTAAGCAAATTTCTTCCTTTTTATCGTAAATTTACGTTAAATTGCCCTTCCGGGTTCCCTTTGTGTTATATAATCTGCTGTCTAAAACCCTAATTCTCCGGAACGAATGGAAGTATGAGAAAATGCTCTCTTACACTCATACCATTATTTTCAGGGAATAACATTTTCGGCTAAATTTCAACTCTGAACCCCTGAGGTATGCACGTGGGAGGCAAATCAAGACTTCCAAATTACAAGATTGTTGCATTGGCAAACATCACAGTTTTTATCTTAATATCTTAATACTTTACTTTGGTTTGCAAAATGTCGAGGTTACGTTCCTTGATCGAACTTGAGGAATGTAACCAATATGTTTCAGTGCTTCAACTTAAAACAGAAAACAACTACTTGCTGCCGGAATGTTTAAGGCCATGTACCTTTGTATTAAGTAGATGTGGCATGATAAGTTGAGAATATCTGAGAAAAATCACACTGGGAGATTTGTCCGGAAGTAGTTAAAATATACATAGGAAGTAGGGTATACAATTTTGGAACAGGTGCTTGACTACTTAATAGTTTTCAGTAATGTTACAATAAATACGAGCTACTTGAAAATAAGTGGAATGGGAACTTTTATTTAAAGTGAAGCTTGTATAGACATTTTGGTTAACTTTTTTTTCAACTTATATTACACTTTTTATAGGCTTGATCTCGACACGTGGATAAATGAACCGCCATCAGAAAGCTCCGAGGATGAAGAGTACCAAGGTACAGATGTTTTTATAAAATCTGACAAGCATCAATTTAATAAAGAAAATTACTACAACGAAAACAAATATGAACCTACAGAGGAAGAACTTCAAAAGGTATGTAACAAATTTGTTTCGTATTATTGTAGTATATTCTATAGATACATAATTTTGTACCTTTCGTAATGCCTAACATCAGCCAAATAAGGTATGCCATAAATTATTGATCAATACGAACCCCGGCATTATATATAAATCAGTTCACTACAATCCACATGATGTAGTGACGAAGGGTACTTACTTGCGTACTCTTGTTACGCCAGTCATTCTTACAAATTTCCGGGTTCTTCAACCCTGTCAGGCAAATGCCAAGATAGTACTCTGTATACAGGTCCTGGCTGCTATGTTTCCTATATTTGTCTGTGGAGGATGTATTCGCTTAGTGCAGGGACACTTTTTGACGTGGAACAACCTTTCTCTGTACACGCATGCCTGTATAACCCATTAATGCAAATTAAATAAATCTAAATGGAAAAAGAATCATCAATTTTGAAAGCGAAGGCGAACTGTATCTTTACAGTTCGTTTCCTCTCACTATTTGATCGTAGCAGTCATTTTTCATCCAACATATATCCACCATTGAGTGTTTACAGAGCTTCGCTAAATCGTGTATTACAAAACGGATAGAAAAGTTACAATACTAGAATTGATGTCATTGCGATAGTAAAGGAATAAACTGTCAATTAAAATTGGTAGGAGATTCGTGGCAATATGGTGTCGCGTTTGATGTGCTGAAATGCTTGATTAGCAAATTTGGTATTGATTACATATACTTGTACTGGATATTTTAACTTGAAATTTGTGACAGTGTATCTCTGTGTGTTTAATATCAACTTTAATAAATAACTTTGCAATCATTTTATTTCCTTCTAGGTGAAAAAAATGACCGAAGTTGCTAAAATTTAAAAAAAAAAATGTCATTTTTGAAGGTCATTGATGTGAGGGATGAGATAAAAATCTGAAAAATAATACAGTCAATATTGCTTTGTGTGGCGGCCTTCGAAGGCATATGTTTCTATTTTGTTATTTGCGTGAGAAGTTTATGAAAGAGGGTGTGAGAATGATGAAACAGATTTAATTTTATGAATGGAATATTATTGAAGAAATATTGTGTTTTATTTAATTCAACAATGAAGAAAGCATTTTTGATATTTTGTGCGAGAAAGATTTCAAATGAACATTGTTTGAAATTTAAAAAAAGAAAAATCTGTTAAAACAATGTCCTCAGTGTATAATGTTCGTTATGAGTGGAATTAATTGGTTTATCCGCGATAAGCGAAGATTTAGGGAGGAAACACTATATACTTTGTGAGTATTGTATATGTGTAGAAGTACGTACACAGAACTATTCGAAAAAAACATCGTCGAAGGAACTATGGTAGTTCTGCTGTTGAGCATATGTAATAAATCATGTTAGCAGCTTCGATTAGTTTTCTCTTAATTCTTCTTAGCATACCATTAATAACCACTTAACAAATTGGCGACTACGGATGATCAAACTTATGCGTCACATTTTCTAGTATACAGAAACGTGGAGTAAGCACATATAATGGCGATCTCGTTCATGAAGTGTCGTTTAATCGATGACAGAAAAGAAATTACTTCAGAAAAAGTAGTTAAAAGACAACAAATATCGGAAAGTAAAATAGTAAGAGATTTCAAGGAAATGCAATGCAAAATGTCTAAGAAGTTACAAGGTTGGTCTAAAAAGATACACAAATTCTTATATGAGAAAGTAATACATGCTGAGTCAAAATGCAATACATTATTCAGTAATATCAATAAAGATAGCTCGGCGTTACGAACTCAAGCTGAAGTAAACCACTTATCTGCATCTAATGTGTCACCTTGCTATAAGAATATTAGGATTCATGATGCATATATTTTAACTGAAGTAGACACAGGGAGCTGTGTTGGCTCTTAAAATATTCAAATCATTACAGAAAGATGACACGTTAAAACCAAGATATATTAATTTAACGGTGGCAAACGGACAGCAAATTGCTACACTTGGTCTAGCCAGGTTAAAGTGTTATGTGGAAAATAAAGAAATATATTTAGATTTTTACATAGTTGAAAATACGTTACGGCATACTTTGATCGGCAGAGCAGGTATTGAGAGTTTATGGCCAAGTTGGAGGCAGAATTTTGAAAACGTGAATCTTTATGACATAAAATCAATAACTGATTCAGAACTGATTAATTCATGTAAGAATAGTTTGTTACGAGAATATGCCGATGTATTTGGTGGTAGTATTAAACAACCAGTAAAAGACGATAAAAGTACTACCAAAGGTTGGAGAGATGATTTTGGTTCAAAATCTTCCTCATAGAATACCCAGGTTTCAGAAAGCGACAGTAACTAAACAAATTGGAAATCGAATGGTAGAAGTAAAGATTGGACATAAAACTCGTAGAGTCCATATATATCAATTGCGCCCATTTGACGAAGATAGGAAATATTCATCCATACATCAAAAGGAAAATGACAACTGGTGGAATTGGCCTCAATCGACTAATACAAATATTATTCCTGAAGAGAATTGTCTTCAATCTACTAATACAGGAATTATTTCTGAAGAGAATACTCCGGTATTGCGACGTTCCACGAGAGTAACGAAACCTCCAAAGCGTTTTGAATGTGAAGACTATGGTTGAATATACATTACGAAATTATTTTTTTAGGGGGAGGAGTGAGTTGTGAGAATGATGGAACAGATTTAATTTTATGAATGGAATATTATTGAAGAAATATTGTATTTTATTTAATTCAACAATGAAGAAAGCATTTTTGATATTTTGTGCGAGAAAGATTTCAAATGAGCATTGTTTGAAATTTTAAAAAAGAAAAATCTGTTAAAACAATGTCCTCAATGTTCGTTATGAGTGGAATTAATTGGTTTATCCGTGATAAGCGAAGATTTAGGGAGGAAACACTATATACTTTGTGAGTATTGTATATATGTAGAAGTACGTACACAGAACTATTCGAAAAAAAAACATCGTCGCAGGAACTATGGTAGTTCTGCTATTGAGCATATGTAATAAATCATGTTAGCAGCTTCGATTAGTTTTCTCTTAATTCTTCTTAGCATACCATTAATAACCACTTAACAGAGGGGAAAAAATCGGTTCTGGGAGCAAAGGCCTAAGCTTGTTTAACTTCAAGCATTTCATTATCTATATATCCATATTAATTAATTAAATTCTTATTAACGTTTTAAATGAGCTGATGGGCTTTTAAGGACGGGACTTGAAAAGTTTTCTCAAGTTGGGCCCGACTTGAACCACTCCGCTCAAGAAGCCTCGCGCATAGGTAGTGAGCGTACTAACCTCTCGATTATCAATGGTCACATATCCATATATGTTTTGCTCTATATATATTATCTGCAGTATTTATTTAACCTATTCTTTCGTGTTTATAACAATGATTTGTGTCAATGAAATTGTTGAACTAAACTCATAACTATTTATTACACACTTTATATTAACTTACTCTGTGGCACAAATCTTGTAATTGATTTTTAACTCACTTCCCATAATCCGATTTCTTTGAAATTTTGTAAATTTGCTTGCTTCCGATGACAATACAATATTCAATCATTAGATATGCGACAGAATAATCCAGTTAACTGTAATTAATTAATTAGAAAAATAATTGGAAATTATCCTTAAATGCACGCAACGCCGCATCTATTGTGTGAAGTTTGCATTGCCTATCTCGCAAGAAGTTTAATATTCATCTATTAAACAAAAAATTAATTAAAAAAGGATTTTTTAAAAAACACGCTTTTTAAAGGTGGACTAAAAAGCGTGGGTGCCCTTGCTTACCTTATCATAAAATCATAATATCCAAGTACACCCACGCTTTCATTTTCCGATTCATAAGATTTATTCTTTTTTTTTTTTTTGCTTTTTAGTCCATCTTTAAAAAGCGTGTTTTTTAAAATCCTTTTTTAATTTTTTTTTTTTCGTACACTAACAATTTAGAAACTACAGTTCAAATTACAATTTCTGTACCACTTTACTTATTATGAAATAAAATGGGTATCATATTACTTTATTAACACAGTCAACAACATATTATTATATTGGCGACTATAAATACTTGCCTTTCGTACGTTAAACAAACCTAGACCCATTGCTCGTAGAATGATTTTTAAAATTTTATTTTGTTTATATTGTCAACATATAGTCAATATTGCTTTGTGACAGCTTATTTTAAACTTTTGTCCTATCCAAAAGGGTTTAAATAACAAAATGAAAACATATAGATGTGCGAAGGCTGATAGACATATATATATATATATTAACACGCTAGCGGCCATAATTTTGAAGATATTTGAACCAAATGTTAATATGTTGTTAGCTCGGCTAAGTTCGTTAATGAGCAAAAATCAGCCCAAGGGGTTGGTTGGGGGAGGGGGTTAAAATTTTGACAAAAAATATATATATCAGCCCGTACGGAGTTTAGAGGGAAACTTTGTCTGCATAAATTATCGTACTCCCTATGAAGGGGTTGTAGGGGTACGAGTGGGGGTGGGGGTGGAAATTCGAAAATTTCAAAACCACGTTTTGTGGGGTATCGTTGAAAAGCTCTTGATGATTATTCTATAAATCAGTAACTAGTTTCTCGATAGCGCTCATATAAGGCGAGATTTGAATTTTTGAAAATAAAAATAAAAAAAAATTCGAGATCTACCTCAGCCTGCCGAAAGTTTTTTTTTTTAATTCTGGCAACGTCGTGTTTTTTTTTATGTTTTTTTTTCATCTAGAATTAAATAAAATATTTGAAAAGTTAATTTTTAGTTTTCATATTCAACACACAGAGATACTCGGTTACATATTTCAGGTTAAAATATTCAGTATAAATATATTTAAATCATTACCAAAGTTGCACAACCGAGCAATCCCGCAGGGCGTGCCGCCATATTACTACGAAACTTCGTATCTTGCATATACAAATATTATTTGACAGACTATTCCTGTACTATCGCAGTTGCACCAATTCCAATATTATAACATTGCCATACATTTTGTAATACGAGTTTTAGCAAACGCTCAATGTCCGATTAAATGGTGAGAGGAAACAAACGGTAAAGCTTCGTTTCGTCTCTGCCAACATAATAGAATGAATGTGCAACTTTTCACATATTTTGAAAACCGTGCATCTTCTAAATTTGTCGATTTCATGGAATGGCCGTGTATTGAAGTGAGATCAGTAAACTTATTTGTAGATAAGAATTTGTTCAATTATCGACAATTTCATTAACCTGTTTTAGTGTAATAAATTCTATTAGAGCTTGATGAACTACTTGGAGAAAAATCTCCCTACTTTCAGGCTACTAAATTATAATTCCCTTTAAGCTATTAAAATAATTAAATTTCCTGCAAAGAAAAATATATTTCAGACATTCCATGTCAGATCAATCAATAATAATAATAAGAAGAAGAATTTTTGACCGCACCAGTTCTGATTTTTATGAGAGTTGGTGTGAAGGACACACATGACAAAGTAAGTAATTCTGTCAATTTTCAGATTTTTATTTTCGAAAAAAAACCAATAATAATACACACACATACATAAAAATGGCTAATAGCTGTAACTTTTCCCCTATTGTAGTAGAGTGGAAATTCAAACACCGTTGGAAAGCTAAAGAATAAGCTTTCTATTGATACCCTACATGACTTACTGACGACAATTACAGTTTCAAGGTCATTCACTGTGACATTTGACCTTGAATATCTCAAAACATACCATCTCAGAAAATTATGAAAATATATATATATTATTGCCACATCATTCTTCTATCCATGTACCAAATATTAGGCTTTCTCCGCAATGGCAAGGTAGTGCAGGATTAATGGGAGAGTATACGTCCTGCAGTCCGATTCATATCTATTGATAACTTCAAGATCTCCTATCTTAAAAGTCGGGGTACCATCTCGGCACTTGCCTAATGTGACTAAGGGAATCCTTACGTAAAGACGGCAGATGCTTGGAAATTACTTTGGGGGAGCTTATTGTTTATTGTTTCTTTCTTTGACATTTGAAATGCATAGAAAAGTCAAGTAAAACATACAATTATTCATACAAGTCACATATTGAAATCTGATATCTTACAACAAGCTAGTATAATCAGCGTAACCTTTAATGTAAATTTCTTAAAGTGTCTTCTATTTCAAGAAAATTATAATCTCCAGCTTCCTTAAATACTTTTTTAAGTTTAAGTTTATATTGTGAGATATTTAGAGATCTTACACTATCCGGTAATAAGTTGTACATTTTGATTCCAACCTTTACACAGCTATTAGACGTTTTCGTTAATCTAAGCCTAGGTATATTCAGATTCTTGGAATATCTAGTGTTATATTGATGAATGTCTGCTCTTAAATTATAGTGTGTGATATTGCTTCTTATATAAACAAGGCATTGAAACAAATACATACAAGGTAAAGTCATAATTTTTAAGTGTTTGAATGCATCTCTACAGGATTCTCTCGGATTCAAACCTACAATACATCTTACAGCAGCCTTTTGTACTTTAAAAGCTTCATCTACATTGGATGCATTGCCCCAGAATAATAGACCATAAGAGAGTTTAGAGTGTACATAAGCATAATATGAATGTAACAGGTAATTATAAGGTACCAAGAACTTAAGTCGTCTTAACAGGTATAAATTTTTTGTTAAGTCCTTACAAACACTCTCAATATGATAGGACGATACTAATTTTGAGTCCAAATAAAGCCCAAGCAATTTAGCACTTTTAAATTTAGACTGAGCTGACAAATCATTTTTCAGTGAGCAACAAATAGATATCATTTTCGAGTCATTGATAATAAGATCGTTGTTTTTGCACCATTTCCTTACTAAATTTAAGTGGAGAGCAGAAAGCATATTAATCTCAGCCATTTCTTTACCATCACAGATAATGGTTGTATCGTCCGCGTATAAGACTGATGTACATTGTAAAAAATCAGGAAGGTCATTAATATATATAACAAAAAGCAATGGGCCAAGAATAGAACCCTGTGGAACACCTCTAGCTACAAACCTAGCATCCGATCTCTTTCCAAACATAGATACTATCTGTATTCTATTTACAAGATAAGACTTTATTAGATTTAAGGGGCCACCGTGTACTCCATAAACAGACAGCTTTTCCAACAAAATTTCATGTGAAATGGTGTCAAATACTCGCTTTAAATCAAGCAAAATTATTTCTGTGCTTTTCTTATCTTCAAAACAGTCAAAGATATGAGATATAACAGTATCAAGAGCCTTTGTGGTACTCGGTCCTGGCTTAAAACCAAATTGTGAGCACGAGAACAACTTATTACCTTCAAAGTAACTTTCAAGTTGATTCTTTATACTCCATTCGAGTAATTTAGCAAAGATGGGAAGAAGAGAGATCGGACGATAATTAGCCGGGTCCGATCTGCTCCCCTTATTTTTATAAATTGGAACTATCAGTGCAGTTTTCAAACAATCAGGAAAAACACATTCTGAGAGGGACCAGTTAATTACTTGAACAAGTGGGAAAATAATAATATCCCATATCTTCTTTGTCAAAAAAGTCGACATGCCAAATATGTCCTCACTCTTGGACGAATCAAGTGAGAGTATTCTTGTTTTGACAAGATCCAGAGATATAGGTTTCCATACAAGTAAATCATTACCAGCATTTTTAAATCGAAAATACGAGTTGCCAATAGAACACGGAGTTTTATGAGGAATACTATTTACAAAAAAATCACTAAAATCATTACCATCCAAATTACCATCCAGGGTTTTAGTTATTATAGACCACGCTGCCTTCGTCTTGTTAGTTGCATTTTCAATTATATTAGCATTATGCAATAATTTCGCTTGATCGATACACTTTCTATAGTCTCTTTTTGCAACTTTGTACTCACGAGCGGCAACAACATTACCAGTTTTTTTGCGACGATATAAGTGTTGAAGCTTAATATGTTGAACCCTTAATTCGGTAGTGTACCAGGCAGTATTTCGATTACTATTGCTCTTCTTAGTAATAAGAGGGCAATGGTTATCAATTTCTTGTTTTAAACTATTCATAAAATGTCCCTAGGCTTGTGTACTTGAAGCCGAGTTGCGCAGCATGTCACAGTAGTCATAATTACTAAGACTATCACGAAGTGCTAATATGTTTTTTTGAGATAAACGTCTGTAGGATATTAAAGAATGTCCGTGATTTATAACTTGCTTAGGTACTGCTATACTAGCCCAAACACCCGAGTGGTCAGACAAATCAATATCCAGTGTACCACCAGTCCAGTACCAATATCCAATGCAATTCATGACCAGGAACATTGGTAGTAATATTATCTAAAGCAGCTGCCTTTCTTGTAGGCAAGTCGTTGTAGTAATCCAAACCATATGAACGTAAAAAGTTACAAAATTTATTTTTTTCACTAGAATCAGCAAGCATATTTACATTAATATCACCAATGAATACCATTCCATAATTCTGGAAGGAAAGTAGAAATAACAGTAATTTTTCCAGTTGTTCAATAGATTTTAGAATAGCAATATTAGGTATTCTATAGATAGATACGACAACCAATTTGTAGTCTTTGAGTACAACACCAGCCACCTCCAGCTCCATTTTACAACAGAAAGGATCCAAATCTAAGGAGGAGCAAGTGAAGACTTAGATCGACTAAAAAAACTATATAATAATTCATCAGGAATGTATAATTTAACTTCATCACATTGTAACCAGTGTTCGTTTAAACAAACAATGTGACAATTAAGTTGAAGCAACACAATATTTAATTCAGTTAGTTTGTTCCTGAGTGATTGGACATTCCAATGCAAGAAATTGATGTTATTCCCAGTAAAATTAAGACCATCAGATCGAATTTCCCCCCTAAAAAATTCATGGTAAGCAAAAGCACGATTATTAAAACTCAAAGACTTATTTGAGATGTTGAAATTTAACTCAAGAAAGGAACATAGCAAATTATGGTACCTGAAAGCAGGGACCGTATTTAGTTTCCCGTAAGAGGTATAGCTACACCTTTATGCAATATTTTCTTGTTTATATCACGAAGTGAATCTAGGATCTCATCACAGATTATAGTTTTTCCCAATGGATTCAAGTGCATGCCATGTTTTGTAAAAAAAAAACGTCTACCTACATTTGCAATGTTGCCTAGAGTAACATTTTTAAAATGTTTACAGATATTTTTTATAACACCATTAGTTTTTGTTATTTCCTGATTTACACATGACTATTGAGGAAGATCGTATCGTAAAGGTATCAAAAAGACCAACACATTAGTATGCATCAATTGACTTAAAATTAATTTCAAGGACTTAATAAAAGATGATGCAGCATTTTTTGCAATGTCATTAGTGCCAGCCAAAATTATAACCAAATCATTGTTGGTCAGTTTATCACTTTCACATTGAACGTTGGAACAGACCTGGTCCAACCCACACCAGGTTTGACCCAAAAAGTATCTTTGTAAGAGCTCTTCGATTGAATAATTTCTCTACACATCCTGCCATGACTATCACTAAAAAATACAAACTTTGAATTACCATAATTATTAGCACACGAGGAAAGTAATGGTTCCTTTTCACCCTTAGAAAATTTTATCAATCTTGGTGGAGAGTGCAAGTACGACATTTTATCACCATTTACAAACCTATTTAGAGATGCAGCTATTTTAGGATTCTTTACTACCTCACATGGTCTATCGTTACTGTTTTGCAAGTTAGCCATCAATAAGTCTTTTTGTATCAGCGAGATTTGCAAATGTTCGATTTTAGTATTAATCTCCACAATAACTGCATTACTTGTCTCAATTTCTAACTTTTGATTATCGAGCAACTTCATAAAATGTAATTTATCTTTAGATAACTTTTCATCTAACAATTTAATATCGAGTAATAATTTATTACTTCTGGTAACCTCGGTTTTATCAGTGGCATTAACTTTACTTAGCAACATGGGTTTACTACTCCAAGCAACCTCAGAGCATTCAGTGCTCATTAACTCTGGGTTGGTTTGGGATGAAGTCTCCTTACAGTTCCTCTCATGGTATTAACATCATAATTTTCATTCGTCATCGTAGCTACATCTTTGTACAAGTTAATCAAAGTTAGACTAGATATTTTATGTTCTATAAAATTCGTAGATCGATTTTGCTCTTTCTCATGGGCCAGAATATCAGAGGTTGAAATCGTGGAAACAGCTACATTGACCTGTATACCTCTATCAGTTGTAGATTTACCAGCATAAATATGAGAACAAGAAGGAGAAGCACCCATTAAAGCTGTCTTTACTGGGCAGGAGTGATGAGAGTCGTTTAGTTGTGAATTCATATCTCGTAACTTTCCCGCAATTTCATTTAACGATTGTATAGAATTATTCAGTTCAGGCTCCTGCGGGGTAAAACTACACATATCCGAAGTAGAATTTTCTATGTTATTATTTTTAAATTTAAATGGTCGATCAAGTATAGATTCCTTAATATCAGAGGATTTACAGGTGGGAACAGGAACGTCCTCCACACTGTCAAAATCATCTTGGCATAGCATACTAAAAGATAAATTTGGGGATAAAGAAAACTCCCTGCTATCACACTTAAAATTATTCTGTGTAGTCTCATCCACACCTATTGAAAATATCACAGACAAAGTCTAATGCTGTAATTGAATCAATTTTCACAAGCAAAGCCCTTCTCTAAATTCTACTGATGCACTTCATGCAGCGTTTACATTCAAATATTTTGATAGTAGATCAAACAAACTAAAACCCTAAACAATATAATAAAATTAAATCTACATATTATAGGACCACTTCTCACACCAAAGAAATATGTATAACGTACCAAATATCTTGTTCCTTTAACACAAATTTATAGCTGTACTGTATTAATACCATTTATAAGGCCTTGCTCAGAAAGAATACTGATTGAGAGATTATAGCCACCAAACAGGATAGACTGGTTAATTTGACCAGAGTGAATTATAGGGTTATTGGTTACTCCGATCGTAGGATTGTATAATCCTACTTATTACCATCTCACTCGAATTTCACTTCCAGGCAAATCGTACAGCGCCGAGTGAATAGATCACACACTAATCAATTCCAGTAAGATTCGATCTATCGAATCCTCGACATAACAAATAAAATGCAAATGGCTGCCCTTCGTAACACTAAATTATAACGAAAAAACCAGCACCAATACATAGAAAAATTACTGTTAATCTATCACGGTCTCTTCATGCCGCCTTCCTATTCACTATATGTTAATTATATAGCAATCAATAGCATTTAAACATCACTTCAAATCGACCATAATTGTTTCAGCTGATAGGACCTTCCAAGGTTTGTTTACATTTAGTAAAATTTGATATTTCGTTGTTAATTATCACTTTCCTGTCAAAATTTTTAGTTACTTGCCGCTCCAGACATTCATAAAACTTTGGACACTAAAATCGTTCCACTAATTAAAGAAAAACTTAATTATTAATTAAAGCCACGACACAACGCTTTAAAAAAATTGTCAGCTCACTGAAATCCATGCGCCAAATTGCCGTTTTGTTGAAGGGAGCAATCTCTGCAAGGTTTGTTTACATGCAATAAAAACTAATGTTTGATCACTAGTACTAAACCAATTTTGAAAATTCCTTCGGTAAACACTTCACTGAAACTTCGTACAATTTGCTGTGTAAAATTTTAGTAAAAAACAGTATAATACACGGAAAGAAACACTAAAATCCGGGAGCTACGACTCTTGCTGTGTCCGCATTCTCAACCGGAAGTCATTAAAAAGTGACTAGCTTATTTCGTAGCTAGTGGTAGACATAAGTATCGGGTAGGAATATACAAATTAAATACAGTGTTCCAAAACCAAAAGGGGATTTTATTGACCCATACAGTTACAGGTCTTAACCAAGATATACGGGCAACTAGATCTCACCATCTCTAAAATACGTCAACGAACGAGCCATAGATCTCATTTACCAAGAATCCAAGGTGACTGACGGACGGTAGCGGGACTAGAACTCTGGGCCACTCCAAGTAGCGGCTAGTTGGTGACGGATGACTCTAAGTACAGCTCTAAAAGTGTAGCCGAATCATTCCTCAATGACTGACTTCGTGGTGGTATGGCCAGATCCTGGCATGGACCGGCGGCGGGCCGAATCGGTAGGCAGGTTGATGACCAGAACGTAGATGGTTATCGGATGCCTCCTGCTGTGCCTGTCAATCGGTGTCCATATCTGACAGAGCTGATGATGATTAATGCTAATGATTTTGTTTGTTTCGCCGCTAATTATTGTAAACCCAGTAAAGAGGATTCTTAGGAATGCTCTTCCTGGTTATCCGCATTCTTGACTGTCTGGCTGTGTACAGTGGCGTACCTTGTAGAAGTCACCTCAGAATGAGATCCTTTTCCCTTCTGTCTACACTATGTATATAAAATTGAATGTTAAGGTGTGCGTGTCATCATCACCCTCAAACGGCTTGACCGATTGGAATGATTTTTCGCATATGATCAGATATTGGAACCGTGTGGGAAGTTTTTTTTTTTTTTTTAACTAGAAGTGACTGTGTCGCTAACTAATCAATAAAAGCAGAAATTTCGTCGTTTAGGACAATGTCATAAATTCATTCTTTCCATTTTTAAGTTAAAACAACAACCAGAACTAAATAAATAGTTGAGATGTTTAATGCTTCATCCAATGTTCTTCATATTCTGCTACAAGATACATCCTCTAAACAGACTATCCCTATTTACGATTCTCGTTGCAAGTTTAAGAGGATCTTGCACTAATCTCCGCATGATGTTCATTTTCTGGCTACTGCCTCTTTGCCCAATGGTTTTGCTGGAGGTTCGAATGAGGAAGTTGTAAACTCCAGTAACTCTGATGTGATTGAGGACACGAATGCTGATACTGAGGCACCTTTAATAAGAGCCACACCGGTAGCATCATCCGGTGGTGTTTTGTACTCTAATGGCAACGCCTTATTACAAAGGAATTCAAATGAGGTTTCTTGTCCTCATTGTGGCAAATGTTTCTTAAATACAAGAGGATTCTCCATTCATATCGGCAAAACTCATCAGGATTCTTGTAGAGCAAATGTCTCATTCACTAATGCTCCTGTTCTCCTTCGTGCATCTTCTTCTAGCCTAATCCACAACAACAGTTCATGTGTACTCGAATCCTCGCTTTCTGAAACTAAGAAATTACTAAGTAGATTAAAGTCTTCTATTCCTCTCCTTCGTCAAGTTCCCAGAGGTCCACGTTCTGCAGTGGCGGATGCTCTCCATGTAGTAGTCAGGCGGTCAGAATAAACTATGTAAATGCCTGGATGGACATTTTATTTTTTTCCTTACGCTGTTTTGCGTGTACCGCAACAGTCTGATCATGTGACTAATCTCACTACTTCGGTCAATCATGGAGTTCGTTGATCGCTAGACAATCATCGGAACGTCATTCCTTGCCCTTCGACAAAACTGCGTCAAATGAGTTAATCTAATAATTCTTTCAACATCAAGAGTGTTGAAAACAAGATAGTTGATTAAGATGTTCGTGGTGCGGTTTCTTTTACTTAGGCCTCCGACGACATAATGATTAGGTTACGCCAGACACCAATATTTTGGAAGACTTAGATAAAAAACATCCATCTCAATCTGGATATTATATTATGCCGGATCCTCCTCCTTCTGCTTCCATAATGTCTCAAGTGTCTGCCTCCGAACTCTTTAAAAGCTATTAAATCTTTTCTTTCCGGATCCGCAGGTGGATTGGATGGTCTTCGTCCATCGATTCGAAAAGATCTTTTGATGTGTAAGGAGGTGGAATTAAAGGATCAACTCATTACATCTTTATGTGACTTTATTTTTATTATCTCTTTTGGAGAAGTGTGTATAGAAGTTCGTCCAATTTTCTTTGGCGCCACCTTGATTGCCTTAAGAAAGAAGTGTGGTGGAATTCATCCCATTGCGATCAGTAATGTGTGGCGTCGTCTGAGAGCAAAAAATTATATGTTTTAGAATTCGTGATTCCATTACCACTTTTTTTCGCCTCACCAACTAGGAGTGTGTGTTCCTTACGGTGCCGAGACAGCTGGCCATGCTGCTTGTATATACTTTTCATCTGATGATCTTGGGCCTAAGGGTAAGGATAGATTTTTGCAATACCTTCAACGAATTAAATCGCGGTGCCATGTTGAAGGTGATTCAGAAAGATTTCCCGTTGATTTATCATTGTTTTTCAGTGTTATTCTCAACCCAGCGATCTCTTTCTGGGTAATTATCTGATGATATTACGCTACAATCTATCGTTAATTCTATAACCACCGAATTGAACTTACGGTATTTGGATGATGGTACTATCGCGGACAATCCTGACCTAGTTCTATCTACTTCACTTAACATTCGAGACGCATCATCAGCAATTGGCCTACACCTGAATTTTTCAAAGTGCGAAGTTCTTCTGCTTCAGCATATCTGCTTGCGATTCCTCCCCTCCCCCCTTCGCTTCTCTTTGATCTCAACACATTCATTCATCATTTTATCTCCTTCGCGCATCTTTTTCCATCCCCCGTTTAATGTATGCTTTGCGTTGTTCTCCTTGGCGGGAAGAGACATTGTTACAGAGATATGATTGTGTTTTACAGACAGGCCTCGAATCAATCCTCAACTGCTCTCTGAGTAGTAGCGCCTGGCTTCAAGTCACCTTGCACGTTCGTTCGGGTGGACTTGGTATTCGTCAGGCCATGGCTTTGGTGATTCCCTCTTTCTTAGCGTCTTTCCATGGCTCTCGATAACTTGATTTCCTTTGGGTTTTATGCCGTGATCCCGACGCGGCTATTTATGTTGTAAAGCGCAGTGGTCTAGTTTAACTGGTATTGATTCTCTTTAGACGTCAGTAGTTCTCAGACCATTTGAGATGATCCAAGAAACGCACCCAATCGTTTCTACTACAATTTTCCGGTTGTCTTCAAAATAAAACCAGACTTCTTGCTGCTTTTTCTCCAGATTCTGGTGTTTGGCTCCAGGCCCTGCCTTCTTCTCCTCTGGGCCTCCATTTATCCAATAAAGTTTTCGTATTGCTGTTGCCTTACGATTAGGAACTGTCGTCTTTGTACCTCACAATTGTCCAGCTTGCGGGGCTTTCGTCGAACAACGTGGCCTCCACGATATCTCTTGTGTACGCAGTGCTGGTAGACACATGCGTCACGCCAGTGTAAATAACGTAATTCTTCGAGCTCTTATTTCAGCTGAAGTACCTTCAGTGCGAGAATCATCTGGATGTAGTCGTTCTGATGGTAGGAGACCCGATGGTAGAACTCTAGTGCCTTGGAAAAGAGGAAGATCATTATTATGATGTTTTACTTGTGTCGATGCGTTTGTCCTTTCGAATCTTCCTCATTCATCTTTGCGAGCTGGTGCTGCTGCTTCGCGTAGAGAGATCGAAAAAAAAAAAATAGAAATATCTTCTCTGTTAGATAAATTAATTTCCATTGCCATCGAGTCAAGCGGTACTTGGGGCACCGAGGGACTCAATTTCATCAAGGAAGTCTGACGGCGCATTGGGCTTGTTTCCGGCAATGCTCGCGCAACTGCTTTCCTGTTGCAGCGTTTCAGAATCGTCGATCAGCGTGGTAATGTTTCTTCTGTCCTTGGAACGCTGCCTCCGAGGAAGGAATTGGAGGATATTTTTCTTTAAATGAAGTTTTCCTCATTATTGTATGAGTTTGTTTGTAATAAACTAAATTAGCTATTTAAAAATATAGTTTAGAATTTTTAAATTTAAATTGTTGTAAATAAAAATATTTACATTTAATGTTTTAAAGCATTGTAGTAGTATTAGTAGTAGTTATAAATCAGCTAGTTTGTTATAAAATATAAACATTTCATGTATAATAAACCCAAATCCTCAAGTTAGGAAATATTTATTGCATGGTATGTCTCTGTGCCTTACGTGCAGAAGTGTACAGCATGTCACTCCCATTTATCCTACACTGCCTTGGCATTGCGGTGTCAGCCTAATATTTGGTACATGGGTAGAAGAATAATGTGGTAAATATATATATATAATTTTCTGAGGTGGCATGTTTTGAGATATTCAAGGTCAAAGGTCACAGTTAATGACCTTGAAACTGTAATCCGTGGTCAAAAAGTCATGTAGTGTATATCAATAGAAAGCTTTATTCTTTAGCTTTCCAACGGTGTTTGAATTTCTACTCTACTACAATTAGGAAAAAACGTACAACCATTTTTATGTTATATGAGTGTGTCATTTATTTATTTATTTTTTTGCTTTCTTTCTTGAAAATTTTTATTTTTATGACCTCTGTATCTTGGACAATTTTCAAAATACAAATCTGTAAATTTGCAAAATTACTTACTTTCTCGTATGTGTCCTTCATACCAACTTTCATCAAAATCAGAACAGGTGAGGTCAAGAACGTACAAATCTGACGTGAAATATCTCATTTAGCTCCCGCTTTAAAGTTGTGGACCCTTATGTTATTATTATTATTATTATTTATATTTATTCTCTATATTTATGATAGCTTCAGTGGGTATCTTCTAAAATAGAAGATAATCCTTGCTCGCTGAAAGAGTGATATAAGTGATCTCAAAAAGTTAATCAATAGAAAGGGAAATTCTTATTTCAAATATTAAAAAAAGGATTTTTTAAAAAACACGCTTTTGTAAGATGGACTAAAAAGTAAAAAATAATAAATTGAATTTATCTTATAAATCGAAAAATAAAAGCGTGTGTTCTCTTATGATTTTATGATAAGGTAAGCAAGAGCACCCACGCTTTTATTTTCTGATTTATAAGATTAATTCAATTTATTATTATTTTTACTTTTTAGTCCATCTTTTAAAAGCGTGTTTTTTTTAAAAAAAAATCTTTTTAATTTTTTTAATATTTGATAGATGAGTATTAAACTCCCTGCGAGATAGGCAACCCAAATTTCACTAAATAGTTGCGGCATTACGTGCATTTAAGGATAATTTCGAATCATTTAATTAATTACAGTTAACTGGATTATTTTATCGTATATCTAACGATTGAATATTGTATTGTCATCGAAAGCAAGCAAGTTTACAAAATTTCAAAGAAATTGGATGATGGGAAATGAATTCAAAATCGATTGCGAAATTTGTACCGAACAGACAGACAAGAAAGCGAGTTTATAGAAACGTGTTAAAAATACTGATATCTATTCTGGTATGAGAAATACGTTAACTTGCAGCGATAAGTGAATCGTCTGTACAAGCAAGCCGGTTCAAATCTCTTGAAAACAGCCTATTTAGCAACCCAAAATTGTTCTGGTCAGATTTTAATATGTCAAAAAAATTAAGGGAATTAAATCGTAAAATTACATAATACTACTATTATTGATTGCGGAAACCTTCAAAGAAAACTTTCTCTATAACTTTACTTTCAACGACGGTGCCTCTAATATAACAGATTCAGTTTACAACAGTACCATAGCCATTCCTCTGAATACTCTTGAAGATGTCTACAAAACGATAAAGAAACTTAAAGCTTCTTCAAGAATTCCTAATTATGTTATCAAAGGGTGTAGCCATTATCTCGCTCCTCTATTGTTTAAAATCTCTAATATGTCATTAAAAACAAGTCATTATCCTGATCAGTTGGAAGAATGCTTTGGTCACTCCAATATACAAGGAAGGTAGTAAATCTAGTATGGAAAACTATAAACCTATATCTGTTTTCAATGGTTTCACCTAAGTGTTCGAGTCAATAATTGCTGAGCACCTGAAGCGTATGTTACATGAAAATCAACATGGCTTTCAAGCAAGTAAATCTACAATTACTAATGTAGGCCACACTCTAAACATAAAACAGAAATATGTCCGGTAGAGGTCAGTGAGATGTAATCTATTTTGACTTATCCAAAGCATTTGATTGAATTAGCCACTATATTTTGTTACACAAACTTAGTTTGATAGGTCTGCATACTCAATTCGTAAATTGGTTCAATATTTATCGAACCAACAGAACTTTTCGGGTAAAAATTAACAACATATTACGATAGTTTCCGCTGCTCATTTAGTGAACGGTATTCCTCAAGGGTCATCTTTGGGGCCTGTACTTTTCAATATTTTCGTTACTGATATGTGTACAAGGGGGTCACACTCAACGCCAATGCTGTATGTCGATGATTTAAAACTCATGAGTAGAATAAATTCTAAACAGGACATGGACAGACTTCAGGAGGACAGATTTAAAATTGGTGTAAAGACAAAATGAAAGTAAACACTGCCAAAACAAGTATACTTGTGCGTTACAACTAAAACTAATTATACGAGTATGGTGAGCAGGTACTATATAAGCAGTAAACTCATAAGTTGAAACTATGAAAGATCTTGGCATACTCTTTGATGATAAATTAAAATTTATTGAACATTTAATTAATGTAACTATGGAAGCGAGAAAACTTATTGGTTATATTTTTAATCAATTGGAGGAACTAACAAACCTACAGACATTTGTAACCGGCGTAGGGAAGTGGCCCCCACATCGCCCAGTCAATTCTACTGGCTGCCATTAGCCCTGGCAGCTGCTAACATCGTTGCTGCGTGTGAGAAGTCCAACAGTAGGGTCAGAGTTGCTTCTCTGTTGAGAATCAGTTTCTTCCCAGTTTCGTAGAGGAATGGCGACCTCATCGCAGTGCATATTATATATATATATATATATATATATATATATATATATATATATATATCACATAGCCCAAGCAGCAGGCCATCGCTGCTCGTTTTGGCGTAGGGAATTGGCGACCCCATCGTCCAGTCAGCTTTTGCTGGCTGCAATCAGCCCTAGCAGCTAAACATCAACGCTGCTCGACAGGAGGACAAGCATAGAGGACTTCATTTCATTTACCTAATTTTTCATCCACGGCTTCTTCATTATTTCATCTCCTCTTCTGTGCTCTACACAATGACAAAGGATGTGAAAGATATATTTGCATTGATCATGGCCCCTGGGATCATTGGAAAGGAGGCGGAACCATTGGATAGCACCTAGTTCTTAGCGGCAGATTTTTGGATGGTCTAGCTTGTTGAGGCTGGGAAGTGCGCCATTGGAGAGCTACCCGGACCTTTGATGTCGCCAACACTTTAGGAAAGTGGGTGTCCCAAGTATCCATCAGTCGGGAGTGCAAATGATTTCCACGCCAAGCCATTTATGACTTGGCCTCGATTTCCAGCTTGCTGACAAGGGTGATGAGGGTAGGACCCGGCAGTCTGGTTGGCTCCTTTGAACGAATAGGATTTACGGCTTTGATTCATCATGGCTCCACCACATCCTAATAATAAGTCGCCTTCGCAGAAAGACAAGCAGAGAAATAAGAGACAGAATGAAGGCGCACACAGTTAGTGAATCAACCAGTGACAAAGAAGAGAAAATTGTAATAGAGGAACAGACAAGTATCGTACAGAATATCACGCGATATCTTGTAATAAAATATAAAAATGCTACAGATGGTATAGGTGCTTTGAAAGGGTTATTTCCTTCTGTAGTTCAAGAAAAGCCTAGCTCATGTTGCAGGAGAGTTTAACTCAGTTAAAAACTACGCAATGGCACCATGCTTGCGCGAGACATCTACAGACAAACAAACAATTAATCTCCTGATAATGAAATCCCTAGGTCCAGTTGAAGTTCAAGTTAAACCACATCGCCAACTCAACTTTTAGTCAGGGCGTTATATCTTGTTGGGACTTTTTAGAAATCCCTGAAGAGGAGATTAAAATGAACTTACCAGCCAAAGTGTAGTCAACGTTAGACCCATCAGAAGCAGAAAGAGTGGGGAACTTCAACACACCCTAATTTTGACTTTTGCCAATCCATAGCTTTCCAAGGACGTGAAGGCAGCTTACTATTGCTTGCCTGTCCATCCCTATATACCCAGTCCGCTCAGCTGTTTTAAATGTCAGCACTATGGACACACCAGCACGTCGTGTAAAAGCGACCTCTGCTGTATGTGCAATTTGCGGTACCAGTAGCCATGGTGCGGGTCCTTGCACCTCACTGAAATATCAGTGTGTGAATTGCAAAGGTGATCACATGGCCTGGTCGCGTGACTGCTCAATTTTTAAAGAGGAAAAACGAATTAGGTAGCTGATGGTGATTGAGAAAATAGCTGCTACCGATGCATTTTTTTAAAGTGATAATGTTACAAAGGCTAAAATTCTCTGGTGTTTGGAAAGTGTATTGACTCAGAAATTTAAGAGCAGCTGCGAAATATGTAACGATTTTCAAGCTAATGTTCCCATATAGTGAAATTGCAAATAAGATGCAGCTACAAAGAATCAAAGTTGCTTATACCATAGTTTATATTTTAAACAAAAGTTAAATGACGAGTTAATTCACTGTTTTTACTTCGTTGTTGCTTTCGATGAGTCATTAAATAAGGTATCACAAACTCAGAAAATGGATATTCGTATTCGTTGGTGAAACCAGGAAAGGGAAGAAGTTCTTACTAGATATTGGACTTAGGCGCTCTTGCATAATTCAGCAGCTGGAGATCTTCTTCAGGCATTTCTAAAATCACTACATAAATTAAATATGAGCAACATTATCCAAATTTCTATGGACGGTTCTAATGTCAATCAAAAGTTTCTCAAAGATTTGAGGTTGTATGTTAAAGATGGTGAGAATGACGGTGGCAGTATTTGGAATGTGTGGTCTTCATACAGTATATTGTGCATTTAAAGCTGGAATAATGGCAACTAATTGGAATCTTGTGAAATTTTTGCGAGCTTTATACAATCTTTTCAAGGATTCACCAGGAAGGCGAGGCAGTTCTTGCACAAATTCGGAACTATTTCCTTTAAAGTTTTGTTCTATTCGTTGGCTGGAAAACGTCGATGTTACTCAGAGAGCCATTTATATGCTTCCTAACTTAAAAGTTCATGTTGATACTTACAAGAAAGACAAACCATATCAATGGCTCTCTGAGACTTTAGATAGTTTTAAAGTTATTGAGAAGCACATCAATGATCCTCTTATAGGTGCTAAGCTGGCATTTTTCAAAACTGTAGCTTCTGATGTAGAACCCTTCTTAAGAGAATTCCAGTCGAATTGGCCTTATCACCGTTTTTGTATTCGGCACTGAAAAAAGTTACTCATACTATTATGGAACACTTTGTTAAGCCATCAGCGATTGAAGTTTCTCTTGATTTGGAAAATAAAGAAAACCCGTTTTCAACACAGGAAATTTACATTGAATTTACCATAGTACAAAAGCAGAAACTAGAAAGTGTAAAGGGTTAAAAGATTTGCAGATCCTTTCTTTCCGATGAGATTGCATGAACGGCTTAAATTCGTAATAAAAATTAATAGAGAGAACACCACTAAAGTTTAAGTTAGCAAAAGCTCTGACATCGCTCGATCCGACAATAGTTTTACAGAAGGATGCTGCAAGCATACGGTTTAGCTCTCTCCTGAATTCTTTAGTGGAACACAAGTGGTCAAGCTGTACTTCTGCAGCTAGATCTGCAAGACAGTACAAGGAAATTCGTTTGTCACAAAGAACTATACAAGAATTGTTCAATTTCGACAGGGAAAAGGATAAACTGGATCATGTGCGGGTCAAACTGTTGAAGGAGAGAAAATTTGAAGAGTTAAAACGTGTTACGGACCTGGTTTTAATACTCTCCCATGGAATCGCAGTGGTGGAAAAAGGGTTCTCGATAAACAAGGAGTGTATTCTAGATAATATAAAGGAAGAATCACTTGTTGCTACGAGAGTTATGCATGATAGTTACATCCTACGGTGCAGTAGAAAATTTACCAATTTCAAAAAGCCTCATCCCTGCAGCAAGAAATGCGCATTCACTTTATATAGAGACATTAAACGAGCGAAAACAATCGGCAAAAGTTGCTGAAAGTGAGAAAATAAAACTGAAGATAAATAAAGTTTTAATAAAGGATAGAGTCACAAAGTTAAACTGATTGAAGAGAGTGCGTATAATTGAATCTAAAATCGAAGAACTAAAATCTTAAAGCAGCAGACATAAGTCTTGTAACGTGATGACATTACTGAAATCGAAGGTAAGTTGTTTTCGGTTTTCTTCACGGTCTAAACTCATTTTCTTATGTGTATATTTTGATTTTTTTTTTCACGCTTTCATAATTTGACCAATTAAAGTGGTAGAAAGAAAAGTATCTACTTTATTTTCTAGTAATAATCATAGAGCATACATAACATATACACAATTATATATATATATATAATAATAATACACAGCCATATTCAATCCACTAGTGGATGAGGCCTCTCCCGGAGGGAGAAGGTGGTCTACTGCTCCCACGCTGACCAGACGTGTTGGGAGAGGAGAGCCGAAGCCCTCAACTGTGATTGCTACCTCTTTATTCAGGTAGCTCCCCAATTGGCCTCACGACGCTGGGTGGACGCCGCACAGGCAACACCATCTGGAGTGTTGAAACGGTCACCCATCCAAACATATATATATATATATATATAGCAAACGAAGTACTTAAAGAAGACCGGCAAAAACAGGAGGAAACCGCGAATCCAGAAATTTTAGAATTTCATTTCAGTGGCCACTACGTTGGAGCATAATAACTTACTATCCAATGGTCAGTGTGGTTTTTGACAATATCGATCAGCTGTCGACTACCTTGTCAGGTTAGAATCTATTGTTCAAAATACTTTCCTCCGCAGTGAACACGTTCTCGCTGTGTTCTTCGTTTTAGAGTAGGCCTATAATACCACCTGGAGATACGGCATTTTGCGCCACCTGCATGACTATGGTATAAGGGGCTGCATGGCCCTTTTGATTTCAAATTTAAGTAATTGTTACTTTCGTGTCCGTGTTGGTGATCGTTTCTCAGAGCGTAATTTACAGGAGAACGGCGTACCTCAAGGGAGTGTGCTGAGCGTAACACTGTTTCGCTATTGCAGTGAATAGTGTTACGACTTGTATTCACTCTTCTGTGGAAGGTCTTTTATATGTTGACGACTTGACGATTGTCTGTAAATCTGCAAATATCAGTCTCGCATCAAGGCAGATCCAACTTACTCTTAACCCTCTTGTTGACTGGTCACACCAGACTGGCTTTCATTTTTCACCTACGAAGATAGTGTGTGCATTTTTGCCGTAATCAAAATTGCTTTCTGCATTCAGATTTGTTTCTTGAGGACAGACAACTCCAGTTCGTGGCTGAGGTACGATACCTTGGTTTAATATTTGATACTAAGTTAAATTGGCGCAGTCACCTTCGCCAAATTAAAATTTCCTGTACTAGAGAATTTGTTACGTGTTTTAACTCATCCCACTTGGGTCACTGAGATAACTTTGTTGCGCCTTTATCGCGCACTTATTTTATCCAAGCTTAATTATGGTTGTCACCATAGAGCTATAAAACTCCACTAGAGGCAGGGTTGGCGTCACCGTCTACGTGGGTTTTAATTCCCAGCGTAGCGCAAGTTGAACATTCAATTGTTCCTCTGTTTGTTTGGCACGAAGGAAACAGCGAGCCGTGTGCTGCCTGGTATTATATCATTTGTATGTGCCACGCACTATCTTCTTGTGAAGAAAAACAATTGAAAATTCGCATTCGAGTTCACCTTAGTTAAGTTCAACATGTAAGATACAAACAATTCCTAATTAAATTGATCAGTATAAGGTATAATTTAATATAAAATAACATATAAAACGTTCTTGATAAATATTATATTTGTTTTCAGAAAAGATTTTTTTGATATTTTTTTTTTAATTTTATTAATGGCCTTTACTCATCTAAGGCTAAGGGGAGGGGAAAGGAAAGGATTCGGGAAGATGTCGGCCAGGGCCTAAGTTCAAGATTCCATCCCCGTTTTTATTTGTTAAATATAATGTTGATACTTAGAGGAATAACTTATTAAAAAAACAAAAAAACATTAGAGATACATTTAAAAATATACAGCATTAGGGATTCAACGCAAATGACATGAACATTACACACACAAAGTACTAATGCTGTAATTTATACAACCAACGGTTTACCTGCATAAATTTACAAAGAAAATTATAAAATTGAGCAATTTTCACATAAATATCATTGAAACAAGACGTATGTCATTAAAATGAACATAAAATTATCTCTAGTTTTCGGACAGTTCTACCATCTGTCGAAAGTGACATTATATAGATAAAAAAATTGGCTTCCCTGGTTAGCTGAGAAGATGCCGGAAAAGTTATTTGCGAATGAAGAAGACTGTCTTTACATTTAGGGTAAAAGCCTTTGTCTTGAAACTAAAAACGACCTTGTTTGTTCTAGCTCTTCAAATGCTCTTTCTGTTTTGACTTTATATCATAAACAGTGCGAATAGTCATGTCTATTAAGTATATTACTGTGTCCGACTTCAAGTATACAAGGTATATAGAATTCATGAGTTTTCCTCTTACCGACCAGGGTGACCGATAAGAAGCGTTTCTTACCAATTTTTGTTGCGATGTTAAATTTGTTTCTATTGTTCTTAATAGTGTAATCAGGGTGTTCCTGGTTCGATTCCCAGTGGGGACACAAGTGGTTCGGAATCCACATTAAACTGTAGGTCCCGTCCTTAGGACGTCATCTTCATGCGATGGAAGGCAATGGCAAATCACCATCGGTTCACCCAGCTCTGGGATCTTCAGGTCAAGAGCTACCTTCGGCAGAGCACTCATCATCATTGTTCCTAATAATTTAACAAGTCTTTTCAGCAGCACATTTCTTACCGAGCCGCCGTGGCTCAGTGGTAGAGCGTTGGCTGCCGTCAAGGTCCACCCTACCATACGATTTCCTCCTAGGTCTAGTATGTACCCACCTTGTTGTTATTCACTTTTTCTCATTAACACGCAGTTTACAAGGGGTGGTAATGCACTTATTATTGTGCACTTGCCGACAGTGGTGAGGGACATTTCAACATGCCATTTCGTGTATTTCCAGTTCAAAAGAGCAGCTGATTTTTTGTGTATGGTCTTTCTGTGGGACTTGCTTCCTCTGCGTAAAATTTTATGGTAGGTTTCGATATGAGCTCATTGTTACTTACCTTGTGAGGGTTTTTTTTTTTTTTTTTTTTTTTTAGATTTTTTTGCTCAGGCAAATGCAGGGATGGGCACCTTCAACATAGACCCTGGGCGACATCTTCCCGAATCATTTTCCCTCCCCTATCCCGACCTGAGCCTTAGGTGCCCAAAGCCATCAATAAATTTCAACAGCACATTATGGACTTAGAACTATTTAAATTTTAAATAGATAGATTATTTTTTCTACACGAATATAACCACTTTATTAAGAATAGGCCTAAATGAAAACGATCCATTATTTCTGAATGTAAGAATATTTATTTTTATGTATATTTTTCTTTATAACTATGGGACAGTTTTATAACTATGGATCTAACACGATAATTCTAATCAAATACCTTCGCATCAGATAATTCTAATCAAAGATTTGTGTTTTCTTCTATATTTCTAGCAGACATAAACTACACGAAAGAACGTCTTACATAGTGAAATATTTTTCACGGAATAATATTAAATGATCATTTATTTGTGAAACGATACATTAGTTCCTTTCTTATATTTCTTAGTACAACCGTGAGCTGCACAGGAGATTGGCATTTTCTTCTCAAATACAAACGAATCAACTAAAATAATAACAAAGAGCGAAACACAGCAGCCATATGATAGCAACTCATAATATATGTTGTTTCCAAACAAACATTCTCTCGCTCAACTTTCAAGTGGCGCCGCATCAGCAGCGTTAAGACTGACTCTAGTGGAGAGGTTTTATAACTCTATTGTTGTCACGCTTATTCTTCTGCGCGATTTTCTGCCTTACACACACACTTGATAGTGTTCATCATGCTGGAATTTGCCTTTCCACTGGCGCGTATCGCACAAGTTGCTCATCCAGCACATTAATTAGTAGTGAACCCGGTACAGCATGAACTTAATGAACGCCGTGGTCACACTACCCGACCACTTGGCATTCGAGCATCTGAGTTGTTGGCGAATCTGAATGCAGACCGTCCGGCTGTCTGCCGTGTTCGTTTTAGTCTCCGTTCCCCGTGGACAATTCCACGAACTGATATATCTTTGTCAACTTTAAAGAAATCGGAGACATCTATGATAGAATTCTGTAAACGGTTTCGTGAGCTGCAGAGTCAGTAGCCGAATTTCATTTCTATGTTTACGAATGGGTCCGAATCAGATGAATCTGTTGGTATTGCGTTTCTTATCGATGGGGAAGCCCGCCAATTTTGTCTTAATACAAAAGCCAGTATTTTTACTGCTGACCTATATGCTCTTGTAAAAGCTTTAGATTTTAGTCTTGTTCGTGGTTTCAACCGCTTCCTTGTTTGTACAGAGTCGCTTAGTGTTGTTCAAAGCCTCGAAAATATGTATTCTGAGCATCCGTTCGTGCAAGATATCCTATCTAAGACACACGCCATCTGCTCTACTGGTGATGAAGTTGTATTTTCCTGGATACCAAGTCATGTTGGTATCCATGGTAATGAATTAACAGACGAAGCCGCTCGTGAGGTCTCTTTAAAAGCTAACATTGACATTCTGCATGTCCCATTTCAGGACATGTTGATATAAACTGGTTATGCGGAATGAATGGCGGCGACGATAGGATGACGTTGCTGTGAACAAATTGAAAGAAATTAAGGTAACTGTTGCTGCATGGAAATTATCTTGCCCAGGTAGTAGGCGTGAAGACGCACTTTTATGTCGCTTACGTATAGGACACAGTCACCTGACACATGGATATCCCATGCGACGTTTAAATCTACCGCATTGTAATAATTGGAATGTAGTTTTAAGTATTCGTCACGTTCTTTTGGATTGCCCAGGATATAATCATCTCGGGCATTGTTATAACATCCCCAATGATACGGGATGAACCAGATAGGCTGCGTAGGTCTATCTCCGTCTATTTGAGATGATTATACCCTTTAGCTGTTTTATGTTGTACTATTCTTCCATTTTGTGAATGCCCATTTACAGCCTTCTCGTTTTTAACTTGTTATAGTAAATACATCTTTAGTTTTCACTAATAGTTATACTGGCCATTTACACCAGTAAGCTGTTTCTGAAGACCCTTTACATCTTCAGTTTTTGTATGATTTATTATTTTATTCAATTTACAGCTAAGTTTAGACATGACAAAGATAAGGGGCTTCCCCGTATCGGGACGGCCGTAAGTCATAGTACTGTTGCCGCCCATCAAATTCATTTTCTTTCTTTCTTACAGACATTTGTAATAGTATAAAATTTTGGAAAGGTCAAAACTCGAATATGCTTTCATAATCTGGCACCCTACTAAGAAAACGTCTGAAGGTTTAGTAGAAGCTGTCCAAAAATATTTTAATAGTAGATATAATTATATTGAGGTTTTGTATTCATACTTAGTTTAGTTAAAAGAAGCTGACGAGGAAGAAAACAAGCGTTGTAAAAAAGAAGAAAACAAGTGTTACAGTTTCAGTGCTCTAACAACATTTTCCTCAGACGACACACTAATAAACACTTACGGCACATAACAGGCACCTGAAGGCGAAGAGATCCTTTCTACGTCATCCGCCAATCACGGCCCAGTATTCGTTTACTTCCAACTAAACAAATTTTAACCATTTATAGTCCTTCGCTCATAAGCCCACCCCCTAGTCAACTAAACCGATATAACAAACTTGTAACATGATATAACGCGAAACTTAACCGAGGCAGCAAAAACATTTTAGATAAATAAATGCATAAGAAATAAATAATTAAATAATAATAAATATAAAATAATAAATAAATGAATAAGCCAAAAATAAACAAATAATTAAAAGGAAGCTTAAGAATAAGTAACAAAACACTTAAATAAATAATAAAGAGCAAAAGGGCGGGTTCTACGTAACAGTCCTCCATATTTTCTGGAATTCTTTCTCCACTCTTCTCTTTCCAGTATGTCTTCACATTCCTCATTTATACCCAACCCACCATTCTAGTCAATTGCCTTATCTCCCGTTTCCTCAGTTCTCCTCGCTTCTTTCCACTTCCTAACCAACATCCTTTCCTCTTGTTCTAGTGCCTACCGGGTGGCCGAGCGGTCTGGGCGGTAGGCCATCGGCTCGAAGGTCCCTGGTTCGAGTCCCGGCATGGGTGTGGATTTTAACAGCTAAAGGGCGAATCGTGATGGTCCGAAGTCCAAAGTTACTAGACTGGCCCATATAAAAGTAAAGTTTACCAAAGTTTTATCTTGGTCTATCCGCCTCTTCCCAGTCTATATCATGTGCCTCTTCCTGTACATGTTTGTAAATAGCATTTCGGTCAATTTTTAATCCGACTTGATCCTTGTGTTGTTTAAGCCTTTCCTGTAATTTCTTTTTCGTATCTCCTCTATCCACTGCCTCACAGTTCATACAGGGAACACTGTATACCACTACATTTTTTTCTTCTCTGTTTAGAGCACCTTTCTTGCTGTACTTCACTAAGTTCAAGACCCTCTTCCCTCCTTTCTTATACGTTTTCACTCCTACCTTTCTCAACAACCGCTTGATTTTCTCGGTAATTCTTTCCCCACCTTCTATCCCGAAACACTTATTTTCTTCTTTCTGTGCCATTTTCTCCTCCTGATCATTTTCTGTCATCCTCACCATATCCATTCTCTTTTAATTGTCCTCAAGACCTTTCCATATCTCTTCTTTTGATCTTCCGTGTTAATCTCCTAGATTCTTTCCTCCATGTTCCTTACTAAGTTTTCCTTAGTTATTTCATTTCCTCTTGTGGCAAAAAGCTCCTGTCGCACATTTCTTCTGAAACCGTAAATATACAAACCTCCCGCCTTTCTTTTTCTCAATCCTGACATCCAAGAAAGGTAGTACTTTGTTTTCCTCCATCTCACTTTCGAAAAACACTCCTTTGCCGTTATCATTGAGCTCCCTAATGAATATATCTAATATTCTTGAGTCTTTCCAAATACCCAGACAGACATCTACGTACCTGCAAAACAGTAGCAGTCTGTCTTTTCTTTTCTCCATCGCCATTCTTTCCCAGTCATTCATAACCAAATCTGCTAGCACTGGGCTTATACAAGATCCTGTACTGAGGCCTTCTTTCGCACGCAGTATGTTGTCACCTATCTTACAAAACTCATCCTCCCATACCAATTCTATAACTTTCTGTCTCATTTCTTTATTCACTATCCGCAATATTTCCTCTCTTCGTAGACTTGGAAGCATGCTTTTCACTTCAGCACTGAACATCACAGTACTTTTCCTCTTCAGTCCTAATTCTGAACGACTTCAGCTGAGTTCACCATACTGCTACTTTTTCTTATCTTCTCTTATCGCCTCCGTTATCTTCTCTTATCGCCTCCGTTATCCTCTTAATTTTCTTTTCCAACCTCTGTAGGTCCAGTTTGGTTAGGAATAAACCTAGGAGAAATAAACCTAACATTATTGAAGAGGAAAGGAAAGGATTGATTAGCATCACTAGAAGAACAAGCAGATAAGGAAGCTGCGATGGTAGTGATGGATAAAAAATGGTAAGAGCGGAAACTGGAGGAACTGAATGATGATGGATATGAAGGAGGAGGAGAA
This sequence comes from Lepisma saccharinum, assembly GCA_022664845.1. Classification (NCBI taxonomy): domain Eukaryota; kingdom Metazoa; phylum Arthropoda; class Insecta; order Zygentoma; family Lepismatidae; genus Lepisma; species Lepisma saccharinum. Next base: position 49,490 of record JAGDQP010004883.1, on the reverse strand, counting down.
AAAGATGATGAGGGGCAGATAAGGAAGAGTATAGTAGAGGATTGCAGGAAGAGAGGGCTCAAGAAGTTTATAGACGAAGGCAGATTGCCGATGATTCACAAGAGACAGGTGAAACTGAGGGCGGTCCTGGACTGTAGGAGCAATATGCTACAGAGGTTGAAAATAGAAAATTAAGAGAATAGAGGTCACATGACAGCCGAACGAGGCCATTCAAGATCCCTTAAATAAGAGAGAGAGATAGTGTACATATGATTGAGAAAAAAGCGAAAGATTGTATATCATCTTGATTACAAAAACTGGAAAATCATTAGAGAGGCAGACAGTTTCAGGTCCTGCTACCAGCGTACTGACTGACCTTTTCCACTACACTACTATCAGCATAGCACTTAGACACTTAGCATCATCCTTTTTCTCCGTCCGTGGAAGAGCTTTCACTGAAGTGCATCATTCTGCAGACATGTGACATGTTTAGGCATAGCTACCTGTCTGGCTTTTTTAATATAAGTTAAAAGACAGAAAGAAAGTAGTTATGGAAAAATATCTTAATTTTCGAAGAAAAAATAAAGAAATGAAAGCGGTAGTAGAATAGTAAATGTTTCAGGTAATGAGGAATATTTTGTGTTGAGCAGCAAATCAATTATACTCATATTAATATCGGAAGCAATTGCAGTAGGAGTTGTAGTTGTTCACCATTTTCGCCGGAGGAAAAGGTTCATACGAAGGAGCAGTACATTGCTGTGGGCTATGCCCGTCTCAATAACATTATACGATCGGGGCTCAGCATAAGCGTAGTCATCTCGTACTCCGGTCTTTGAATCGCTCCGAGTAATCGGGGGAATGTTGGGATGGCCACTTGAATTAAGGATACGACCAGTACCTTACCCATTGATTTTCCTTTGACGAACACTGGCCATAGAAATAAAGTTCCAGTGAAACCCAGTCCCTATTCTTCGTGGGCTCGTGTGGTCTGTGTATGTTGATATTACAAGTTTTAGTTCTCCACTAACACCCAAACGTCAAAAATGCAGATCGAAACCAAACTTTGGAAATCGATCGAGTGTCTAGCAAAACCCTTAGAATATTTTTTTTTCTTCTAAAACCTACCGTGCAGTAGGAAATGTGTAAATGTTTAATGAGCGAGATCTAATGTACGTATATCAGTTGAAGCATTGATGTAACCGTTTCTTTATTGAACCCTGTTGGAGCAAGCGGTAGAGCGTTTGCTTATTTTGCGAAAGATCCGCGGTTCGAGTCTTAGTCAATGCGTAAACTACTATCCGCACATCAGATCTCGCTCATCAATTACCACTTAATTATTTCCTACTGCACAGCAGGTTCTAGAATTAATATTGTAGGGGTTTTGTTAGGTACTCTATCGATATACTAAGTTAATTTTGTCTACATTTTTGATATGCGGATGTTTGGGTATAAGAGGTATAATTTCTTTTCCCTGGTTTCAGAAACACTGTAAACTTGAAGTTTATATATCTCAGAACTTCCGTATCTGATTGAGATTCTTCTAGCGTTTTTCCTGTCACTCGAGGAGAATGCCGGTGTGGTACCTTCAATTTAGGCCCTGGCCAATTCCTTCTCACGTCCTTTCCCTACCCTGTCTCAGCCTGAACGACAGATGTCTAATGACCATAAGCAAATTTAATCCAATTCAATTGTATATTACGTACAACTTGAACTACACTCGATCGGCTTGAGACAGTTTGAAAAATCGTTCTCAGGATAGCCGGTAGGGTGGTTTAAAACTGCGTTACATTTCAGAATACAACCGGAGGAATCAAGGATTATTTTTAATTTTTTATTCGGACGTAATTCCAGAGAAATAATTAAAAAGAAAACACTTTCCAGCAGATTTTTATCCTAGACTATACAACTTTAAAAACTCACTTAAAGAAAAAGAACCACTACCTGTCAATTTAATCAAGTGACCGCAAGAATAAAAGTAGGTGCGAGAAATTATTTCGGGCAGGTGGTCGAAACATTTTCCACACTGTGAGATGCGAAAAATTTTCAAGCGGCAAGACTATGAGTGCACAGCAGACGAAAGTTACGCTTGCAATTGCAGATGAAACATGTCTTACGAGACAACGCCTTTTGCCCATTGCCTCGTCTACTTTCTTGCCTCCCCTCTCAATAGCCTAAAAGTGTAATGTAGTTCTGGAGAGTTCTTGTTTAGTTCTGTCTCCCTCTCTCTTTGCTCAGTTTGTGGCTAATGATTGGGTGTTCAGTGGGTTAAAGAATGAAGATAGTTAAAAGGTTACTGGTTTTTGATACATTTCAAAAATAAAAAAATATATTAGAAGCTAGTTTGTGCAAACAAACGTAGATATACCCTCTTTTGCCACTGCCTTTTACCGTGGGTCTTTTTAGGTAGATTTCGAAGAAAAATTACCTATTGAGATCGGTACGATATCAAAGTATATATTTATATTTATATTTATATATATATATATATATATATATATATATATATCATCATCATCATATTCAGCCGTTTTCTATCCACTGCTGGATGAAGGCCTCCCCCTTTTCTTTCCACATATCTCGGTCTGCTGATATCCTCATCCATGTAGCTCCTGAAAAACGCTTGATTTCATCTACCCATCTTACATTTGGACGTCGTCTCGGTCGTTTCTTTTCTCTAGGAATCCACTGTAGTACATTTGTCGTCCACCTTCCATCTGTTCGTCTAGCTATGTGACCGGCCCATCTCCACTTCATCTTCTTCGCAGTCTTGATTACATCCTCTACCTTTGTTTGTGCGCGAATCCATTCATTTCTCTTCCTGTCCCTCCTGGTTATTCCTAGCAT